>JAOEHY010035653.1:9972-31065 GCA_025447955.1 Psilopsiagon aurifrons
GCATGGCCGCGGGTGCCCCTGGGCGGGATGCACAGCCCGTGCCTCTGCCCGGCTCCGTACTTCTCCGCGCAGGGCCGGGGGAGCAGCGAGTGCTGCGCGGCGCCGCGCCGGGAGGATTTAAAGCGGCGGCGGCGGCTGCTGCCCTCCTCTGCCTCGGCCGCCCGCCCTCGCTTCCCCTCCCCCGGCTCCCTCGCTGCTCCGCGGGAATCACGTGTTGTTCGGAGCCCTTTCCCCCTCCTCCTCCTTCCTCCGCCTCCCTCCGCCCCGCTCGCAGCCTGCCGCGCTCAGCCCCGATCGCCGCTGCCCGCAGCCGCCTCCGGGCCCCGCTCTCCGGAGCCGAGGGGATGCGGCCTCTGGCAGCACCACCCGGGCTGGCCGACGGCCGGAGCCGGCCTGCGAGGGGCGGTCAGGGTGCTCTGCTCCCCACTCTGAGCTTTGGAGCCAGGAGAAGGGAAGCGGGAAAGAGGACCGAAATCCTTCCACGGCTCCGCAGGGAGCGGTGGTGCCCGTGCAGTACTGGGTCACCCCGGGGTCCTCGAGATACGGCAGCCGCTGCTCCTGCCCCGCACCGCCGCCGCAGCCGCCTGTCCTGCGCGGTGCTGGACAGCTCCCTGCGCCCGGCGCCGGGGGAAGGCAATGCTCGTTTCCCGGGCAGTTGTTGCCGATAGCGAACTTTCCTGACTGGCGTTTCTGAAGCTTAAGCTCAGGAAAGAACTGGTTTTATAACCTGGGAAGTCATGATGCTGCCGTCGGTTTTCAGACTCAAAAGTTCTTATCTTTGTGAGAGCACGGCTCCCACGAAGTCATGTCTGAAAAAGAAACATGGACGTTCGGGTCATGTCCAAAAAAGAAAAGAGGAAACTGATTTCATTCCCCTGTAGCAGCCCTGTGCTACAGACTTACAAAAGGAGAAAGGAGAGGGGTAGAGGACACACAGCAGAGGAGCTTGGATACAGGATAGCACCCCTTGAAGACAATGCAAGGTGACTCCTTCCCAACTTTCCATGCCAAAGAAGGTGCTTTAGACACCTGGGGAGTTTCATGGCAATAATGGAAACCCCACATAGTCCTTTCCAGCAGAAAGGCTCCCAGGAAACGTGATTATGGCTGTACTGGTTTGTCCTACCTTCAGGGAAGACAGCTTGTCTTTACCTTTGTTCAAACAAAACTTACTTTAAAGGGTAGCGATTTAAAGATTGCTTTTACTGTACCTATCTCCTGCATTGTGACATATGTTTTACAACCTTATCCTGTTAAATGTCTAAACAAGAATCCACTGGAGAGATTGGGAAGATTTGCACAGGTAGGAAGGAGCTTTTGAGCCTGGCCCTAGGCAGCACAAACCGTGTGTCTCCTTACAAGAAGGGACATAGGTCTGTGGCTAAACATGCTAGTTTTCAGAAGTGCACGACAGCCCTTTGCCAGGGTATTGCTTTCAGTGTTGCCACCCTTGCTTCTCTTGTCTCACCTAGTAAGATAAGCAATTAATCTCCTTTCATCTTGCCATACTTTCTAGGGCTTGAAGCCTTTGGCTTGAAAGGGTGTATAATAAAGCCAGAGTAGTCCATACTACCTTCTGTTGCTTTATTAAATATTATGCCTGGATACAGAGGCTTTCTTTCTGCAGTCCTGGTGATGCCCTCAGCAGCTCTAGGACAGGAACCAGACATGACTTCACCTGAAAGTTAATTCACACTTGTGCTCCCAGATCCAATGTCCTACTCTGCCTTTCCTCTTTTAAGGAATAAACAATTTTCATCAGTGCCTGCGTGCAGAGAGATGAGACAGTTACTCTGCCTTTCCCTTCTTCCCTCTGAAGAAATCATCATTTTAACAGTTTCTTTGAGACCTGCACCATAAGCCCCTTCCTGCCCTTCAGCCAAGCTCCTGCTCTTGAGGGGACTCAGGAATTAAGGGGTCTGGAAGGTGTTCTTTGGTGTTGAACACTTTCCCTAGCACAGGATGCTCTGTGTTAAGATGTTATTTCTCTTCACATGCTTCAGTTAATGTTAAACTCCCTTCCTTCTCATTGATGATATCGTACAGTCCTCAGTGAAGCAAACTTCAACTGGTTTCTTCACTGATGCAGTGACAGTGACAACTGGGTAAGAGCTACATCGTTTGGCATTGAAAATACAAATACATATTTATAAGTCTAAACTGCTAAACTACCAAAGTGTCAACTGGTTCCATGTGCAGTACTTCAGCTGTAGGGTAAGGAACTCGCCTGTGGGCATATTTGCATTTTATTCAGCAATAGGGAAAAATGGTTTCAATATGACAAAACTGACACTTTTTAAGTCTTCAATTTCCTCTTAAAGTTTAAAGTAGCACTTTCCAATGCAAATTATCATTAACATTTGACAGAACTCTTGATTTACCCTTTCAGCATTAAAAATCCATGCCCCCATGACCATATTAATTTTATATCTGTAATGTATGACCCTGAAATAGGAAGTTCGTTGCCTCAGTGATGATTTCTTGGGTCAAGATCTTTATAACTGAATGCACACATATAGCAAACTAACTCTTCTCAAGAATGTAAAAGACATTTTCCTGCAGCATCTAGATGGTGAAGTTCACCATGAAGAGTAAAAAATGCAATTAGGTCTTCTAGTCTTCTATTGCCTCAGCTGAAGCAGCACTTTGAGTAAAGCCAGGCACAGTGTTGCTATTCACTGGCTATTCTGCTTAGTTACGATCTTTAAAACTTGTGGAAGCAAATCTGGTATCAGACTGATCTGGTTACAAAGATGTCAGTAGTCTGCATACTGCAAATCTGTTTGGGATTCATAATATAAAATACACAGAATTGGATAAAGGCACTAGCTGGAAAAGTACCAAACACCTTCACAAGATGTCTTGAGCTAAATAGGAATGGACAGCAAAAGATCCAAAATGATGCAGGTCCTGGGGGCCAGTCTGATGAGCCAACAAGTCATTCAGACCTTGGTTAATTATTCTAATTTTGTTCCCCCTGATCCAGATACAGCCTTGGCTAAAGCTAAATACCAAAAACAGTTGGCTGCTTCATCTGACAGTCAAATGCCTTTGACAGCACATAGACATAGGCAGTTACAGCACATAAGAGAACAAATGTTCTTTTTTTCATATATGTCTCAGCAGCCCAATTTTTTAGTTGGCATATTACTGGATGAATAGAAGTGTCTGCAAAATGTATACAGTTCACCAAAATAGTGCCTATGTAACCTTTCAATCATTATACCAGAATGCAATGTGTGCATGCGTATGCATACTTTGAATTCTTTTATGATCTCCAATGTATAATTGCTCTTCTAAGAAAATTATTTTGAAATGCACAAATATTTTATATATTTTCATCTGTTTCTAAACTTAAGTCTTGGCACTAGTAAGCAAAACTCACAATACTGAGTTCAGACAGAATGCATGGTCTTTACTTGCCATTATATTATTATGTTATTACTTTTATTTACAAATGCTGTTTTTCTGCAGTTTATAGAGCCTTGGAAGATTTAAATAACAAAAACAACTTCATCATAGTGCACTGCATTGTCCTATCTGCATGTGTTGAGAAAATGTTAGTCGCGGAGCTGCCAGGCGAGACTGTTTGAATTAATCCCTCTTAGGAATTAGTTGCATATATCACATATATATTTCACACTATTTCACCTATTACGTGGTATGGCTTTTTATAATGATCTTTTTATAGTAGTGCTGAACCAATAAGTACTTAATTTTCCTTTAATAGAAAAGATTGTTGTCCCGGGATCAATGCCTCCCACAGAGAAAGTAAACATCTGTTTTGCAAAGCATTTCTAAAGCAGCAGGAGACCATTATCCTGTGACAACATTCTATTACAATTACTTTATTGCAGTCAGGCAAAAAGAGTGATGTGTAGCAAATTTATTCTTTTTTTGCATTCTGCCAGACCTTCTTGTTCTTTATCCAATGACTTCCATCTGGAGTATTGTCTGGAAGGATGGCTGGGGCATTCTGCCATTTGTCATCAATGTTTTGTTGAATTATGATTGGCTTAAGGAACGGATCAATTTTGTGTTTCATCTGCTCAGACATAAAGTTTATGTGCAAGATGCAGCAGATTCACATTGGGCAAAGTTGATGTTCTAGTAATCAGGTCATGTTTGAGTCTATCACGTTGCGCAGTGTATTACTGGAAGAGTAATGAATCTATTTTGCACTGCAAGATATTACCTAATGAAGGCAGCAGAATCTGTGTCTTAATGCTCAAAAAATCTCTTTGATTTGTGACCCTCAGCACACCTTTAAAAGTTTCATTCTTGTGGATGAGAAGAGCAAAGCAGTGGTGACTGATATGATGAGTCCCACAGTACAGAGCAGACCGATAGCAGCATCAAGAATTATTTGTTGCCTAATATAAGTTCAAGACAACTTTATTCAGAATAAATTGGCTTGAAACATGAATGGCCAGCATCAGATCCATTCATAATTCCAGAGATTTCACTATATCAGCTTCCCAAAGAACAACTGAAATGAGTGGTCAAGGCTGTGGAAGGAGATACGTTATATTGACATCGTCGCTATTTCACAAAAAACAACCAAACAAAAAAAAAGGTGGAGGAAGCTTTGCTGAGGGAGTGAAAAAAAAATAATAAATAAAAAAGCCCAAATACCAGAGCTTTGACTCGGATGATTAGGTCAGTTTGAGTCTTCAGATCTCAGGGAGAACTTCTGACTGCACACAGCTTCAATTAATTGTCTAGAAGGAAAGCACAGCTGGCTGAACATTCAGACTTAAAAATTTATAAACTGTAAAAGGAAATAATATAGCACCACACTCAAAGCTTCTTATTTTCATTTCATTTGCACAGAGGGTCAGATTTCCTGAATTCAGCACTGGGTGAGGTAAATTAAACCTTTTCTCAATGAGTTCTGTGTCTTGAGTATTTTACACTGAGGATAGCAGATGATGAAAGCCCCAGGTAACAGAGGCCCCATGAGGTCTGTCTCAGTTACTTAAAAAACCCACCCAAATTCTTTTAAAACCAAAAAAAAAAAAAGATGTGTATGGGCATCTTATATGGTCTAAATCTACCACACAACAACATTCTTTGCAACTTAGTCAAGCCATTGTGTGATAGCAGGTGCTCCCAAAGGAGGCCAAACCAGTGTATGTAGTACATAGTGTTATATTACATCTTCTTCAGTGTCATCTGAGCAAGCTGGTCTTTTCCACAAATATTATACTTTATTAAGTTCATCTCTTCACAAATTGGCATGTTCCATCCAATGTTTTCCAATTTAAAAATTTCAAAATTTAAATCATTAACGTACTTTTGCCAACTGGCCTAAGATTAACTCACGGTGACATCTTCTCTGATTACTTTTTCTTTTTTTGTCATTCTTAATGACAGGAAATCCCACAGTATTTTACCCAGACATGTTTATAAGTGAGACCTCATGTCCTATAATGAGTGGGAACATTTTCTTTTAGAAGCTTCTTTCCATCCTATAATGGATGAACTGATTAATAAATTGTATGCAATGACTTGCTCCCAGGAAGTGCTAAAAGGAATAAAGAGGATTTACTTACATATAGTTTCAGAAACAAGAGAGAGAGAGAACATACTCATACCTGTGGATGAAGACAATAAGAAACCATTAAGACAACACTTGAGTAGGTAAAAAATATCTACAATATCTACCTACAGGATATTATTCATAGAACACAAAGTCAGCCAAAATGTTGTCCAATTGAAAGATTCTATTGAGCTTCTAGATAAAATTAATTGTAATAAAATCTACTCTATTTCACTCAAAGATGGCAAATGATCCTGTTGCAAAAACAATTTCTGCAAGCAGGAAAATGTATTGTACATAGCTCCTACAATGCTAGTACGACTGTCCTCGCCTCTGTCACTAGTTACAACTTCAAGTGAACTTCAGTCTGCCTATGCTTAGTAGGGCATAGCAGTTTAAAGTATTTAGTAGTGTTTGGGAACCTTCCTAGATGTTCAGCTATCTAACCTACTGATGTTGCTGCTAATTGTGTAAAAAGAATACTAATATTCTGGAGAAATTTTTACAAGAGTTGCAAAAAATGGTGACTTTAATTTTTAGCATCAGTTCAGAATCCCCTTTTCTGTTTCTTCCATTCTTCTATTACATCTTTAGTCCTTGAAAACTTAACTGCTCTTTTTGCCTCATTCTTCACTTTCACTTGGCTCCTTATTACACGGCTACAGGCAAATAACAAAGGTAAACTTTTCCTTCATTTAGTTCTTGTCACTTTGTTTTGGTGAAGGAATACAAATTTCAAAGATGTAGACATGTGCTACCCGGAGCACTGTCACTCTTGCTGATGTTACTTACCACTACTTTTTCACATTCCAAGGTTTCTTGTGTTCTTTGCAAAACAGATCATTGGTTCCCAGAGGAATACATCTATGCAGAGCATAGTGTGAATGGTAATGGGAAAGCTGGTCACTGGAAGTGTTTAAATAACTAAATTTTATAATGGTAACGCAACTGGAAACAAACAAATACATGTATGCAATTTCAGCTTCAGAATTTGAGTTGGACCCTGTGTACAATATTCTGTTGAGAGAGAGTGGGAGGAGACAAACATACAAAAAAAGGAAAATATAAGAAGGAAAAGCACAATCCTTTTCTTTTTGAAAAACTCCTAATTGATTCTCAAGTGCTCTTTCATGTCCAGCAAAGGTAGGTTACTGTGACGGAAGCACGTATCTGGAGGGGGCTGCAATGTGTTTGCCGTAATATTAACATTACATTTTTGTAGCATGTTTCATTTCAAACTTCTCAAGGCTATTTGCAGGCAATTACACAGCAAATGTCTGTAAGTGAATAAGCTTGAACAAACAACCACATTTTCATGGTGAACTTAGAAGCACTATGGGCCAAATCCAGCAGGTTTTGTCCCTACTGATACTGGCTGAGGTGCTCATCACCTTACAGGAATTCCTTGGGACTTCTCTGATTCAGGCCCTGGGTGAATCAGTCTCAAAATCTTTTACAAGAAAATCCACAGGCAAGGTACATACTGCTCTAGTAGGGTTTTAACTGCTGTAGCAATGCAAAAATAAATTCGAGATACCAACAATATTTGCTGTTAAAGGAATAATGTTTTGAAAACTTGTCTCTAGATAAATAAAATAGATACGCAAAGCATTTTGGCAGAAAAGTACCATTAAGAGCCTGAAACAATAGAACTAAGTCTTAACAGAATGGTATTTAACACAAGCTGGTAGATAAACCTTATTTTGGTAATATTTCTCTTCAAAGACAAGGTAGATCTAAGCTGTCACTGCAGTGGTGCAGCTCAGTTTGCAAAGGAAGTGAACATTACAGTTCAGGTCACTAGTAAAGTATTTTATAAACTGAGTTTTTCACTTCATTCTTCATCTAGCAGAAGTGAAAAATATGTCCTGTAAAGCAATGATAATTTGATTTCAAAGAGGTGAAAGTGCTCATATAGTTGGTTTGGAATATTTTTAGTACTAATCTGTCCCCAGTACAAAGTTCCTGTAAAACATCATGCCCTGCTTTTACCATGAATTGAAGTGTGTGCCTGCTGTATCACCTCAAACTGTTTTTCCTTCATTCAAGTGGGTCATCTTCAAATAATGTCGTACTTTTCATCCACTCACAATATTTTAATGCTTTGCATGATTCAAAATGAACAAGGTGTCAAAAACATCAAAAAAGAATTTCTTTGTTGGTTGGGTACAAATCAAATGCATGAAAATATATTCCAGCAGAAAGAAGCAGGTTAACATTTAAAACATCCATGCTACCACACTTCCCCAGATTCTGCAAAGCACCTTGAACTCATTGCAGGTGAAAAGTAAGAGGTTGTTCATAGCATTGCAGAGTTAACCTATACAGTTGATCATAAAGCAGAATAATTTTCCTTACCACAAATGAATTAAAATGGCTTAATGCATACAAGATTTCAAAATGAGAGAAATGTGTGAAACCATATTCAGACAAATTAGAGAGACATGAATAAGAAACACTGATTTTATTGCAAATTATATGAAAATAAGGAATCTGAGTTGTTCTAAAACTAGTATAACCCAAAAGTGCCTAAATAAACAACTTTTAAAAAGAAATCTTGAAATAAATAATAGAAGCACTGTGCTACTGTCTGTGGTGGCTTCCTCCCTGTCCATCCATTCCTATTCTGTTCTGCTCCCCCTTACTTATAAAATCAACATATAGTTCATTAAATATTGGAAGCAATAACTTTTCTATTCAAGCAGACCTGTATAAGTGTACAGATATATAAAACAGAAGCAAAAGCTGTTTTTCTCCTAGTAGTAAGGCAAGCGTACCTATTATTATCAAGGAAAGCAATTTCATCATTATTCGAACACTTGAGATACATATAAATTTTCAGGGTAATTGGGTTTCCAGTAGTGTAGAGTCTTGTAAGGGGTCTCTACTGAATGAAGTTTCAGCTTTGATGGAATAGAAATACAGGTGTTAGAGACAGGTAGAGAGAAAGACTTGATGTTACAAGGGGCATGTTAGAAATGGAGAGGTAACTATAAATATAGAACTTATCAGAGGGGAAAGTTCTGCCAATTAAACTTGCCAATCTTGAGGGAACTTCCCACATCTTCTAGATTTTACTGAAAGATGTCAGATTCTGACTTTACATGAAACGATAAGCTACTCCAAGGAAATCTCTACTTTCTGTAAACAATCTTTCATGGGCCCAACCAGAAGCTGAGTAGCTGTTTGTAATTTAACATCGAGAAATCTAGCAGTATAAAACTTAACTTTGCTAGCAAATTCTGGAAAAGAACTAGGACACAGTAAACTTCAATGAGCATTGCAACTCTTAGGTTCTCCTTAATTTCTTTGACTTAAAAAGAGAAGTTGACTTAGAAAGGGCCATGAAATTTGTGTTCTTCATTTCTTCTTCTGAAATCTTTTGGATTCTTTTACTGTTGATGGGAGAGCAATGTGTATAATGTATGCGTAAGACTCTATATTGAAGACAACACTAATAATAGCGTTTCATTATTTTAGAGGACTGGAATTTATGAGGCTGGAGTGGGGTTTTTCTGGGTAAGAAAATGAAGATGACTAACAGAAGGAAAGCCAGGCTCTACTGGGAAGAGCTGAACCATTAACATGAAAGAAACAGGCCACAGTGCTTGAAAGAAAAAAGTCAGAGACAGCTATATTCTTCAGTCCTGGAGAAGTCAAGTTGGTGGAAAAAGGAGATCCAGCTCCCACAATGTCAGGGAGCACCACTGCTCAGCTCAGCATCACAGCCCAAGGCTAGGGATAGAGTTTGTAGCCAGATCTCAGAAGGAGAGGTAGGGCTGTTCCTGCTTTACGTGGCTCCTAGGATGCAAACCCACTCATGCCTACCACAGCACCCAGCACCTTCCAGCTACCCACCCAGTGCCCTTACAGGTGCTGCAGCCTCAGATGTCCTGCTGTATGGTTTACACTGCCAGGCTTGGTGCAGCAGAGAGAAAGGAGAGATATCACTGCAACTCTAGGGGAGGTAGGGAAAACATCAGGATTCCTGCCTGTTCCTGCTCATCAGCTCTTTTGCACTTTGTGGCTCTCAGAAGATTTCACACGCTGTACATTGTATGGCTCTCCCAGGAGGGCGGCACATCAGTGTGAGACCCACAGCCTTCATGTCTGTATATGATCCTATAATGATAGCATTACTGATTTCAACAGAGAAGGACATCTTCTTTTCAGATCTCACCTTTCCTTCTGAGAAGAGAAAGAGTCTAAAAGCTGCATAAGTAAAATGGAACTGTGCTGCTGGGGGAGCCACAGCTGTATCACACCCAAGCACACACACATCTAAGAAATAAATTCCCACTAAATCCTCTTCCCTTTGCTGTCTCCTTCTCCCTATCATATTTAGCATATAGATGTGAGCCCTCAGTAGAGAGCAAAAGGCATAAGGTGGCCCATACCCATAACACTTAAAAGCATATGCCCCTCTAAGCAGGGAGCAGCTAAAATCTAGGTCCAGAGTCAACTCCTAGGCATTTCAGCAAGGCCAGGATGTAACCTCCTCAGTCATCAGGGAAATGAAGATACCCAAACTATAGCAACTGTAAAAACACTGGAGTAAAATGTGATGTTCTGCAATTGACAATATTGACCTTATTGCGCAAACACACCAAGCAGCTCTTCTCTGGGGTACATTTATGTGAACATACATCACATTTAGTGCAATATACAGGACTCATTCAGGTTCTAAACAGTTTAGGCTTTTATTTTACAATGCATATTTCCATCCCTCCTGGCTGTGAAGGTAACCTTCAGGCCTAGCCAACACAGGGGTTCCAAGAGTTATGAACTCCCCCACTTCCGGTTACTCCTACTGGCATACTGCCTTCAAAGTCTCAGCAATATTTTAAGGACTTGTGTTAATTATTTCATTGGACACAATTCTAGTAAATAAAAGAATACTCAAAATTGCTGAGGAGAAAAGGAGAAAGGCATACACAGATGGGAAAGAGAAGAGAAGAAAATAAATATATGAAAGGCAGAGATGAAATGGGGAGAAACAGCAGTCCTTGGTGTGAGCATCCTTGTGCCCCAGACCCACACACTATAATGTAATGGTCTGAGCCAGTAACAGGTAAAGATAAAATTGAAACATCCACTGACTCATTTGGCCAAAAGCAAAAGCCTGCAATATAGGCATTTACCCTTCAGCTGGTACCTTCCCTGCTCTTTACAGTGAATGTACAGAAATAGGCACTTCTGGGGGAAGAGGACCATTTAATTCTAAAATAGATGGCTACAAATAGGTCAAGTGAATCACTTCTTGAAAATACTTACATCTCTTGATCAACTCTGAAAGGAACCTGGGGTGACTTGTTTCATTGTATATGCTTATACCAGAGATGGCTGTAATTGGATGAGATGATCCTACCTACAACCACTATGAAAAGAGAAAATTCTTCTCTTTGTCTTCATATGCAGCCTTCACAAGGATGGTGGGAGTTCCTTTGTGGATTCTTATTGCAGGTCACAGACTGAATTTTGATCCCCTCCACCAAATAAATAGCATTGAGAATTGCCATGGGTTCGGCAGTAGCAGTCATTTTTCTCCTTCTCAGTAGCTGGAGCGGTGCTGTGTTTTAGACTTTCAGATTGGGAACAGTGTTGATAACACCAATGTTTTGGTTACTGCTTAGAACGTTTTGGTCTGGCCAAGGACTTTCTGAGTCTAACCCTCTGCCAGGGAGGAAGGTAAGCAGGGAGGGAGCAGAGACAGGGCATCTGATCCAAACTGATCAGAGGTATTCCATAACACAGCACGTCATGGCCAGGAGGTAAAAACTGGGGGCAGGAACCCAGAAGAGTTCAGTTCACAGCTTGGTCACTGGGTGGTGAGCAGTTATATCCTCTTCCCTTGTGTTTTCCCTTGTCAGTATTATTATTGGTGGTAGCAGCAGTGGTTTGTGTTATACCTCAGTTACTGGAGTGTTCTTATCTCAACCTGTGGGAGTTACATTCTTTCGATTCTTCTCCCCATTCCACACACCCCCCTTCCCCTTGGAGTGCGGGGGAAGAAGGACAGGGAAGTGAGTGAACAAACTGCGTGTTTTACAGTTTAAAACCACGACAAGAATATTTATTAGGTAATAAAAAATTATATTTACTGCAGTCAGATATCAAATTAGAACCTAAAAAATAGTGTAATGCCTGAGAAGATGTTTTAGATCAATGCAAAAATAAATACTCAAGCCTCCATAGTTCACATGTGGCTAGTTTAATGTGAGCACTACAAACGTGTAGGGAAATCTTATGGTCGATCCTGAGAAAGGAGAAGATTTGGGGAGCAATCATATTTAAAATTTCTCTGTGGATGGAAATACCGACATTTTGTGAGGAAACCAAACATTTGGCCATTGGTAGGTGTTGCGTTTTGACAGTGACACTCAAACACAGGGACTGATGAACAGTATGAAAGGGGAGGCTACAGGGGTGCTCCTGCTCCCATTAAGTACATTTTGTGCTTAATGAAGTGTCGAGTCCTTAAATAGCAGCAGCCCTGCTGTTTTCTGCTGTTCTAGCAGTTACTGGGAGAGGCGAAGTTATGTCCAACTACTACCGCTTGGTAAGGACAATACTGCCCATCATTTAAAGCAGATCAATAGCAGCTTTGAAGCTGCTTTGTCATTAGACAACATATGGTGGCAAGCAGCATCTCTGAAGCAAAATATCACCATCACCATTCAGCCTCGCAGCCCGGCATCCACTTGGCTTCTTTTGGAAAGGTCAGCATGTCACAGCCAGTTGCCAGGAGAAGTATTTCTGCTGTCTTCTGCTGATTTCATGTGCTCTGAAAGGACACAGCACAAGTTCCTTCTTGCAGCAAAAAGGAGCTTCCAGGGAGCCTGAGACCTCCACATTGTGTTGGTGCTGCTGCCCCTGGCAGCTGCCCAGGGCAGGTGGCCAGGAAGATGGAGAGTTACCAAGATGGAGAGTGACCAAGATGGAGAGTGGCCAAGTTGCACTTGGCCAGACTCCCACTGTGGTGCATGCACTGGGGACACTGAGGACAGCCAACTGAGGATGGGATAGCCCCCAGCTCTGTGACCTCCACCACAGCCTGGCAAAAGTGTCCCATCCTCCTACTTTTCTCCCAGGTGGCTCCACATTGCTCTCCGGTGTGATGATGTTCTTTGTTGAGTTTTCCCCTAAGCTGATAAAGAGCCATTTGCTGGTTTATCCTAGTGACAGAGCATATATCAGATAATATCAAGTAAGCATACAAGCAAAGGACCAGCAGGCAAAAAGAGGGAAAGAAGAGTGCCTCTTTCCCTTTCTTCAGTGCAGGTAGATGCCACCAGCTGAGAGGAGGTGCTGTCAGGAAACAGCCATTTTCCTTGGCTCACATCAACCTTCCTGCCAGCTACTTCCTCTCACATGAGGGAGCTGCAGAAAAAAAACTGCCAAAGAAGCAAGTCACGGTTCTTCAACAGCCTTCATGTTAGTGGGAACAAGGGAATACTTGCAGGCAAGACAAGGCAAGGCAAGGCAGGGTTTGTGAGCAAGAGGGCATCAGCTGATTATGGGAGTATTTGGCTGCATGACAAACTCTGTAAGCTGAAATGGATGGAAATGAGTGGCAGAAGAAGGAGAAAAAGAGAGTAAGAATCCCTAGGAAACAGAAACACTATTCCTCAGTAGGAAAGAGAGGTTTTAGTTTCCAAACCAGTGTCAGGGAAGAATCAGACGTGAAAATACGGCTTCTTACTGACAGTAATAACTTTTAATTTCACAGAGTTTCAAGTGACTGGAAATGGGAAATATAATTGCCTGGGGTTTTTTCCTATAATTTTCTTTTAGGATATCTATTGCAATTCCTGTCATCGTGCTTGGCAAAGTCCCAACAAGGCTTTATTGCCTGGGTACTTTATTGTACCATTGCACTTAGGATGAAAATCTTTCCTGCTCTAAATTCATTATATTCTGGGTCACCTCAGATAAAAGCTCAAACATAAATTTATCCAAAGCAAAAATTCCCACGGACTTGAATGGTCTTCTGGATCAGACTCCATGTATATAAACTGAGCTGGGGAGAACAAAGTAATACCAGAGACGATAAGCATGTTTGCAAAAGGAATATCATCACAGGAGTGTTGGGAGCATAAAGGCTGAGCAATGGAGTGATTTTGTGTTATAACTGAAGAGCCACAGAGAAGCAAAGAGGGGAGGAACATGGCAAGGAGGGAGCCACAGGTTTTCTTTTCTCCTCTCACAATCCAGTAACAGGTTTTAAACCTGAGATTTCTGCAGTGTGTATGAAAAATGAATTAGAATAAGTAAACATTTTGCACCTGTGTATCATGTCTTTCCATTTAAGATTCCAAGATCAATCTTAGAGCTTCAGATAGAGCTGTGTGTACCGCAGGCAGGTTAAAACCAAACCAACAAGCCCAAACTTCAGATCTTATTAAAGTAACTAATAAATTATAATGCCATTGTCCAAGTGAACCACTGCCACAAGAGAGACAGAAAAGTAGTCAGGGTTTGTTCAGACTGTCATTCCAGCATCATAGGGCACAGTGCAAGTTCCTTCAAGGACACCCAGGGCAAATGGCACAATATCCATATTAATGAATGTGTTTCCTACTTGGTGGAATTCCCAGCTACAAGTAAAACGTGCTAGGGCCAGACCTGCTTCTATGATTGTCTTGGAGCCACCGCATGTTCAGTCATCTTCCTGGGTTGCAGAGCTCCTGGAGTAAGACCCAGTGGGGGCAGAGAAGATCATGCCATGTGGTCAAAGTGGTTGAAGATCTTGAGAACCGGTCCCTACCAGGCAGGTTGTGTCTCTAGTGCTGGGACATACTAAAGGGATATGACTTTGCAGGATTCACATGACAGCAGCCCATTAACTCCAACCCCTTGGGCATAGATGTCTCACTTTTCCACAAGTGTCAACAGGGGCAATCTCTCTGTAACAATAGTCTTGCTCTTGTACATTAACAGTGTTAAGAGCAAATTAAACCTATTACATCTATGTTAGAAGGAAGTCAGATTGACTTTTACACTGTAGGATTCTTCTGTGTTTTACACTGTAGGATCCTGCTGTGTTTTCCACCATGCCTCAGTCAGACAGATAACACATGCTGGTCTCCAAGAAATGCTCATATATTTGGTACCTCCTTGGGCAGAGAAGTGCTCCAAAATGCTAATGATATCATGCTTGTGGATATATGTGGCTGACAGAGATCTGACAGACTGCAATTGTATGGAAAATGTGGATACTGTGATATTTGCCTTTCTAGTTAGGCAGTTCCATTCTGCGTATCATCACACCCTCACACCCCCCCCCATCTGGCACATCATAAATTGCCATCATCTGTTTGTCCCTAGGTGAGCGTCTCCTGCTTTTGCCACTGACAGAGCGCAGAATGCCAACAATGAAGCAAACACCTAAACCAGATTGATCAGGCTTTTGCCTGCAGCAGTTAAAAATCAGCAGAGAGCTCTGAGCCCAGCAGCAGCACAATGAGTAACAGTGAAGCTCACTGCCCCTGGGAGGAGATGCGACTTTTCCCCCTTTTGTGCTTGGCTGCTTTTTGCATGGCAGCTTTCACCTGTATCTGGTTTTTTTTTTTTTTGTCATGGAATTACTAAAACACAGCCAACCAGTCACCGCCAGCAATCAGCAAACTACACTGGCAATGAGCTGAGGACAAACGTACAATATTAAGGGAGATGTTAATACTAAGGAGACACCCTACAGCTCACAACCACGCATTAGGCTGATGCCATGTTTTTTGAGAAAGAATATGCCAGGTGAAGGCAGAGCTCTTCACCATGTGGTGCATACAGCTGAGTGTGAAAAGCCCCCAGGTAACCTTTAACTATCTACTGGCATGCTCTGAACATTAAAATACCATTTGACAGTGTATGAGACCAAATCAGGCCAGCCAGCTGGGGGGGTCACTGCCCTGCTGCAGGCTGGATCAGCCCTGCTGGCTACCAAGCGTGAGATGCTCCTCATTACAATTGTTCCTGTTTCACTCTGTGCTGGGGAAATCCTCCCTGAGCAAAAGTTGTGGAAATGTTCTCTCCACCTTTGTTTTACCTTCCAGCTGTTCACTTTTCCCTCTTCTTCACAGTCAGATCCCCCCAGGCTCCTCCCTGTGAGCTCCTCTGTGCTCATTTTCTGTTGCCCTCACTCCTGCCCTCTCTTCCCATCTCAGACTCCTCTTGCAGTGAGATGCTGCTGCTGCCTGGCCAAAATCCTGCTGTTGCTCCCCTACCCCCTTGCCATCACCCCAGGCTCTTCTCTGCTGCCTACCAAAGCAGATAGGATGGTGCGAGGGAGGAAGGAGGGCTCTGCCTGCCACAGGCTGCAGAGAGAGTGGAAAGCCACCCTGCCACCAAAAGTACTGACAACCTCAGTGAAACAAAGTGATGCCAGTGCCCTTCTTTGGCAAAGATCTGTCCAGAAGATCATCAGATGGAAAATGTCTTTTGTGAGTGTCAGAATGGTACCAGGCATCTAAGCCCCAGCATACACCTCTCTTTTATGGAGCCACAGCCATGGACTAGCCCCTAGAATGACACCTTTCCCTTGTCTCTGTGTTTTAAGCACACAGACATCTGCTGGTGTCTGACTTTTATGCTGACACATTAGCAAAACATGGATTACAAGGGGGACACATTTGCTCTGATGGAGGAGAAGCCCCAAATGGGACTACAGGGCTGTGCCTGACATGAACTCTAGCACCAGTGAGGAAACTGCTGTGCAGTTAATCCAGCCTGCAACAACATTTTATAAAGCAAGTCTTGGGACAGAAGGTGCTCAGAGACAGAAGTGAAGAAAGCACAGTCCATAGTGGTCGTGCCATAGAAGGTTACCTGCCCACACTGGCTAAGGATCTTTAAGAAGATTAATTAAATCAGACTAGAAGGCACATCTTGTGGATTTCTAAGTGAAGATATCTACCAGATGCTACTCATATATGCCTGAAAAATGTCTTACACGAATTGCTGTTTACTACTTCTGCAAAACCAGGAAAATTGTTTCCAAGCACATTACTTGGCCAAGAGAGAATTTGATCTGGGTTTCCTGAGACTGAAAGCCCTAACACCTCAAGAGTTCATGCTTGAGCTGTGTTTGAAATAGATGGAAGGGTGAGCAGAAGTGATATGGGAGCAAGTCCCTCTTTCCAAGTATATCTTAACAGAAGGTGGGTAGCAGTCTATAACAAACCACATTGACAGCAATGAGCTGCCCAGGCATCTCTCACCTTGGGAAACAGACTATGCTGCCGAAATCATTCATTTGAGCACTAAGGAAGAAACAAACATCAACTACAATCTTACCTCTGGAAACCCATCTGAGAGCTTTGCTTGTTACAGGAATATTACTTTGTTAGCCTGATTTTCAAGTAAGGTGTGTGGTATACTATAGTACTGTCTGTGTGAGGGTGTGAACCTCCCTATGTCTCCCAATAACCTCTGAACCCAGTGGCCAATTTTTGACAGATAGGAAATGGAAAGGGTACAAAGATGTCAAGATAAAAGCACCTTGGCAGAGGAGGGAGGCTTTGCTGGTGCCCTAACCAAGGCAATGGTCATGAATCGTGAAGGCAAGGGCTCATGAATTACTATTCACCACAGATTTATAAGTCAGCCTTCCTCTGTCCTTCTGCTCATACTATTACTTGTTTTGATTCTGTGGCTAACCGTAATATAGAGTCTATGCCAAAATGCTGCCTCCTCTAATCACCCCTCAGGGATTCTGGTCAAGTTGTACTGATATTTTAAATGTGTTGTATCTGATCAGCATGTTTAGATGATGTCCCTTACAGGCATAAAGTTACTTGTAATGCTGATAGAAGAGCTGGGAATGACCACATATTAGGAATATATGGAGACTTATAAGAGGCATGCATGAAGACAGCATGATAGAACAAACTTTGAACATTATGCATGAGCTCATGGAAATGGACTTTGCACAGAAATATAGCTTTTGTGCTCATGGGGGCTCCATAAAGCCCCTAGAGCTCCTGTTCTGTGTCAGGACAGCTAAATGTGCTGGGGGTAAAGGATGACTTTCATTCTCAGGTAGGCTGGCATATCCTATGTCTAAAATTGTAAGCAGCAGTAGGGCCAGAGCTGGGTCAAAGCCTTCCTCCACAGCCAGAAAAGACCTGCTTGTTTGGAGTCAAAGTTATCAGTGCTACCCCTTGTTACAATGATAAGATGAACCTGTCAGCATCATGTGAGTGTTTCTGATATCTGAAGTTGTCTAAGTTGTCTAAGTTTACAGAACTGAATCACAATCCAAATAACTCTATGTCAATTAATTCATTCAAATAAAGGCACAGAGTACCAGCTGAGATGCATTTCGAGGCTTTTATCTGAAAAATATTCCATTTTCAAGTGTCTAACCTTACAGCTGTGGCCTAGATTGCTCTCTCCATGCTCACCAGGATCAGTGCATAGCCACAAAGCCCTTTGAATGGCAATCTCACTTCCCTGAGCTGTCAAAAACAGCCCAGGAAATACATATGAGGCTACCACATCACTGCAGCTTCAGCCTAGCCAACCAGCTGGCTCACCATCTTCCAGGCACTTCCTCATCCCACAGAACTGTAAACTCCAGAGTCAAGCAGGGAAGGGCATCAGCATGGGGGATAGATGATTTGCAGGAAGCCAGCTGACATAGATACTTTAAAATTTGTCTTTTTCCATCTCCTATAAAAGTATTATTTCTAAGATATAGTCTGGACTGCTGTTCCTGGGCCATTAGTGAAAAGCAGACAAGGCAAATGCTCTGCTGTAGGCACTGCTTCTCCCATTGCTTATATAGACCTTCCCAAACTTTCTTCCTTTTATTTGCAAAACAAGAATAAAAGTAAATGCAGGCTGTAATGGAAAGGCACCGTTACTGAAAGAAATATTACTGCTCTACACTAACATTGTCTCACTTACTTTCTGCTTTACTTATATAGACTCAGCTGCCAAGAAGTTACAGTTTAAATTCAACAGCAGCAGTTCAATGTCTGTTTTGTTCCTTTAACTCTGATTGGCTCCTCACTACAGGTCTTCTCTGCTCTCCTGAGGTGCAGAAAGGCTGGCAGAGCTTATCTGTCTTCGTTGGGTTGGCAAAGTGGGAGTCTCTCCTGCAATTTTAGTAAATGAAGCTTGCTACTGTGGAAGATCTTCTGCAAATGAAACCCGGCTTGACCTGAATGCACGAACTCTTCAACTAAATCCCACCAGGTTTGCATGCATCCTGTGGGAGCCTCATCCTGAAGGTGGAGTGCTAATACAACATCATAAAGAGCTGTCTTCCCTCTTGATTGGTCTATGTTTATTCGCACGTTGAATGCATAAAGGTTCATGGAAATAGAATGCATAGACCATTTCCAAATTAAACTCCAGACTCCCATTAGGCTTTAACTTCAGTTCAAATAATTGATCAACACTATCCAACTAATGCAGTTAAAGTATTTCTCATTCCTAATTCATGTCATTGCATCTTTGTAAATTCATGATGATGTTCCCAGTAAGAACTTTGATACTGTCGTCTAAATGCGAATAGAAAAACTATCTTTTTTAGGAAAATCCAAGTGTATTTGTTAAGAATTACTGTTAGTCCATTCTGAGAAAATGGTGACATGCCTTGTGCCAGAATCAGATTTTTTCTCTTCAGTAAATTAAAAATTTCTGCACTAATAAAAATCAGCAATAACAAGAATGATGGAGAATGTTGAAGAGAAACACGCAAGATACACAAGACTCAGTTCTCACCTCAGCTGACTATAAGTAACCTTGGAACACTCCCGCCGCAGTCAGCAAGGTTACGCCAAGGCTGTTTCTGCAGTTCCCAGGCTTCACCTCTAGGTTGGAGCAAGCGAGGAATGATTAGCAGCATTAGACTTCGCTCTTCCAGCCTCATTCTCTCTTGCTCTTTTCCTGCAGCCAATAGTAATTCTGGAGAATCCCTCAGGAGACACATTGCTCGCAGTTGGTGGGTGGAGGGCTGTAAGCCAAGCCAACATCCTTACAGTACCTCATTCAGTATCTGTATCAGATTTGGGGTTTGCAACTTATAATTAGCCTACCTGCTCTTGGCAGATGACTTCAGTGGAAGTCCCACAGACTGGAGGTTAAGTAGTCATGCGTAACTTGAGGTTCTTCTTAAGTTGACCTGTATGGAGCTGTTCACAGAGACAAGGTGAAGCTTGTGCTGCAGCAGCTACAGTTGAGTGGTTGTAGGATCTGGGACTATGTGAAATCAGAAATTGATTCAATATTTTCACAATGCGTCACATTTTTACACACACACAGACTTACATATGCAACCACTATCAACTTCAGAGGATTTAATAATGTTAATAATGTTTTTTTGTCATGGTTATTGGCAAGATAATAACTATAATATAAAAATACCAAAATAATTATAGCACAAAAAGTACAGATCTCTGTAGACTTTTTTTGTCAAACTTTCTTACAATCCTGCATGCTTTATTTGTGTTAAATGTGAAACTTAATTAGCAATCAGAATTCTAGGTCTCTCTTGTTAATTCTAAACCTCCAGTGCAAAATATTTTTAATATCTTTCATTTCCTGCTTTCCAGCATGCAAAATGAGCCATTGAAAATTCAACCTTATACTCAATAGATCTTTCTTAAAAATATGTTGAGAAGGCTATAATTATTTAGATTCTAGTTCATAAGTATTTAAATTACTGAGACATAAAAGAATGCAAATTTAATTAAGCATATTTTGACTAATAAAATACCATAAAAGGTGATTAATGATGTCTGCATATAAACGGATATACTGGTAATTTAGGATAAGTGAACAGTTTGCTGTAAGAATCAAGTTTAAGAACAATAAGCAGCTGAGGAAAGGAAAAAGGTTAACACTCTGCAATTGCCAACAAGCCCTGCATTAGTCAGGTCTGCAAAAAGGTGAGTTCAGCCCATGGGAGAGAGTGTTCCTGTACCTGCAGATTGTTCCCATGCAAATGCAGAAAGAACAGCACCACGATTAACATCAGTATCAGTGTGATCCAACATGAGCAGCTACTCATGGGCTGGAAATCACATCAAATTCATGACTACAGTAGGGTAAAAATGTGTTCTAACCAGTATAAATTCTTGCCTTACGCTTTCCTTAGCTATCCATTCATCCGTGCTGGAATGAGGTGATAGACACCATGGCAGCTAAGCAATACATTTGGACTACTCATTTGTTCAGAGAGGGATTTTAGGGCACTTTCAAGTGTCATTTTAAAAGACTTATATTCCTGCATCAAAAAGCAATGGTTTGTCAGGGAGCTATGGCTGGAGATCCAGGGCTGGATAACTGCACCAAGGCCTGTTCCACTGTACCTGGGGCAGATAGATAAACCTTATTGCTCAAGCAAGACTGCGGTAGGCGAGGACCCTTACTGTGGTGGGAGAATGATGACAATCAATATGACCGCACATCAAACTCGTTTATTTCATCTGAGGGTCAAGTTATATACTCTTATGGGTTACACTAAATAGTATATGATTGGCTACCTATGCACACTCGTCAATACATGACTGGCTACGATATAGAAACACACTTGTAGTATACCC
>JAOEHY010035654.1:0-79866 GCA_025447955.1 Psilopsiagon aurifrons
AGCCGAAAGTCAAAAGAAAAAAAAAAAACACAGCTCCACACCGGCTCCCAAGAAGGAGAAAAACGACTGCTACTGCCGAACCCAGGACAACGCTCTTTATGGATTTACGTCTAGCTGTATGAATTTGTATCTTTCAAAGAATGCTGATTATACGCATACAAAGTTTGTAATTTTTACTTCACTATTACCATTTGCTAACACCGTACTCCTAGGATCTCAGGCTGCCATGCTCTTACCCAGCTTTGAATACATGTGTTCAAAGACTTAGGAGTAGCCCAATGATGCATCCCCTTGTGTTAGCGAATCTTGCAGGAGCAATAGTAGTAAAATTAGGGCAGGCACCTGCATGGGAACACTGAAGTTCTTTTTTTCAAAGAGGATGAAAACTGTCATTTGCAATTTATCTGTGATACATTAGAAGATATGCTTTAAATTCCTGAAATGATTATCTTGCCTCTATCCAGTGAAAACAAATATATTGTACTATGTGGACTGGTTTATGATTTCCCATTACTTCTGAACTTGTGGCCTGGTTTAACAGAAATCTGCCAGGGCACAAGAAGTTTTGCAAGTATGAAGTGCTAACAGGAATTAAACATGAACTTCTGTTGGCAATGTTCTGATAGTGTGACTTCCTGCGTTTTGGCCAAAGCCACAGCCTTGGCCTGACATGCAAATTCTGATCGCACTATGCCTTGAGAAAAAGGCTTTGTAAGCTCCCTTGGGGTCAGTCCAGCCCTGGTCATGTGGGAGAGCTGACTAGGGTCTTGCCAGCTTTGCCAGAGCATACACCTAATTTCTCTGTTGCAGCGCAGCCTGAGATATGGTTTGCTGTTCTGCCTACTTCTTCCTAGGCACCTTTCCTCTGCTTGGGTGGAAAGCAGATGCAATGTCCTAGATATGATGGAAGGGTAAGAGACAACCACTTACAGGTCCTGTAACTGACCAGCGCTAACAAGACATGCTGGGCGCACAGGATAACAAGTAAGAATGGGGCAGTTAGCAGATCTCTTCAATTAATACTGGCCTCTGCTGTGATTCACAGCTTCTTTCTTTCTGTCCTCTCCCATGCACTTCTGAGCCTCTTAGCCTTTCCTCTGTGCTTTCTTGCCAACAAAAGTTTTCAGTGAATTGTAAAAGGAAGTCTGAGTTCTCAGAGAATTAAGAAAGGCTGACAGAATTGCCTAGTGAGTAAAGATGGGAACTGTGCAACCTGAAGAGGATTAAATGCCCTCAACATCTCTGATTATGACCTAGAAGATAAAAACATGACAGGCAAAACAAATGTAAGTGTAAGCTATATCCACTGTACCAGCTCCATCTGTGATGCGGCCGAGCACACAATCTTGGCTCCAGCGTGGTCATACTCTTTCACCAAAGACCTGAAGTTAGCTTTTCTCTACAAAAGCATGTCCTACCATCGTGACAGAATTGCCACGCCTGCAGTCACTAATGGGCTTACAATTCCTGTCAGATAAAATGATGCAGCTCTGAAAGAAGAAAGTAGCAGAACGATATTTACTTTAGTATCCACAAGAGTGTTTTAGAGGTTATTCTTGAACTCAGCAATTCAAAATTCAGAACTAAAGGGGGTTTCTGGCTTAGACAGAGGCTATAAAAATAACAAATTAAAAAAACCCTGACAGTCCTATTCCAAAGTTCAAAGACAAATACTTCATTGCAAAAGGTAGCTCTGCTCCCTCAAATCCATTAACTATTTCCAGTTGTGCCCTGTGTTCTATTGAAATATTTGCTTACATGCACACTTACAGTCAGTGAGCATAAGAATGATTAACTCTACTGTCTTGTAAAAGCTTAGTAACACCATTTGGGTAATAGCAAATCAACAAGTGTTTTCCAAGTCCAGTCTAAGGTCTACACAGTACTTGTGTGAAAATATACAGGTAAATAGGCTTTCTATCTTATGTATGTACACTTAAGATCCCAGCACACTTACATTTTTCTTCCTCTATCAATTAAGCAAAACATTTAAACAAGAACGCCACTGCTAGCCACAACTGAAGTGATGGTATGTGAGATCCTGTCTTATGTGTGTAGGTGCAGAGGCACTTCTTACATCCTTCAACTGATCTGTCACTTTCAGAGAATTTCTTCTTGCTTGTAAGTGGATTAAGCAGTATGCTTCTACCAATACGATGATATGACTAACAGGATTTCTGCTTGCTCAGATCTTGATCTCATCCTTACCTATGCTACCTTTCTGATGTGAAATTCATGGGTTTTTTCACAAGTTATACAGGATCACTAGCGTTTGGGTTGCACGATTGCATGCCATGTGGTATCTGGAAGCCATGCTGATTGCTGCACGTGAGGCATAGCAGGACCTTCATAATCTGGTATTTACAAACATTCTTCATGAGGAAGTCTGGCTCAACTGCTAGGATGTTACAAGGAGTGCTATAAATGTAATTTTAAGACACTGAGATTAGATCAAAACTCTTACAGGCAGATCTACCCTGACCCAGGATAAATCCACTTGACACTGTCAAAGTTGTTCAAAACAGGTTTGAACACCTGATCTAGCATGTGCTGGAGCAGCACTGTGTACGATAGGGCTCTTGGTAGCAAGCTCACACACATTTACAAACTTCTACACTGCTTTTTTTTGACTGCTTATCTTCTGATCTCTTTGACCTTAAGTCTTGGTTTCTAGACACCACTGTCTTAATTTATGAGCATGCTATGTCCTTGCCATCCATTTGAGTACTTGCCAGACTGGGGCTGCTCATTATCTGCTGTTGGGTATTTCTGATGTGGAACAGCAATCACTGTCCTGTCTGCGCTTGGCTTTCAAATGCTCCTCACTTGCTCTTTTTCTGGGAGACTTGCTAGAAAAAGTCTTTCCCATCTTCAGTCATGACAAGCAACTATGCTAAAGGATGTTTACTGGCATGGTGGCACCAGTGCTCTTATATGCCCTAGGCCTGAGGCCGCTACACTCCAGAGGCTGCTGCCTGCTGGTGAGGTGTTTTTCCAGCCTTTGTCACGGTCGTCTCACTTCCAGATCCATTTTTACATGTTGCCTCTTGAGATCAACAACTGTGCTGTGAACATGAAGAGCAGTGAGGTATGCAAGGATATCCACTGACCATCACGAAATCTTGTTGCTGTCTTCCTTGGAAAGGCTTGCTTCATGGGCATCCTTTGGTGACTTAAAGGTTACATGTTCATGTTAACAGCTTTGCACTGTTTCACTTTACTGGAGTAAGATTCTTCCAGTATGGAGGGAAATTCTTTTCAGGTACACACGCAGCTAGTGGATAGCTCGCCAAAGTGCTCTAAGACACTCATGTTGTACTTATCCATGACACTTTCAGCCTACTCCCATTCACAAACTTAATCTCTTGGGAGGGCAGGGATAAAGTAGTTATGGCTGTCACCCCCCTGCATCACAGCCAGATGTGATCCAGTTGGCACACCTGTCTTACACTGTTCCTTAGCCTACAGCTACAGCTTTCTTCTTATGCCCACCATCTGCTGTTTTCCTTCTGCCCTGGTTTGATTTTATCTGGGAATATAGTTGCACATCCTGGAGAGCACACACACATATCTGACCAAATATTTTATCTACAGAGAAAAGAGTGAGAAAACAGAGACAGGGAGTATCCATTATTATCCATTCTGGGTAATCTTCAGTGAAGTACTGAACCTCTAATAACACTTCAATTTCAGTTTATCAAACCTTATTGTAATGTAATAAACAAAATTCCTCATCCTGACATTCTGACTCAGCTAGCATGGCCTCCCTTTGCATTTCTGGTAGACAGAGTTACCATGCACATCAGAAGCTTGCTGTCACCAATGTCTGAGAACAGCCTCTCTTCTGGTGGATTGGCCATAGTGGCTGGCTAACACCACTCCCAAGGCAGCAGAGCCTGTTTACATCCTCATTGCCAGGAAACATTGCTCCCCTACTGCAAATGCAGCCAAGAAATAGGGGCAGAAAACTGACTGAAGGTGTTGGCAGATGAGAGGTTCAAATGACACTTTAAAAATAAACATTTTTCAGCAGGGCATTGTCCAACTTAAGACTTAAAAGGTGCACTCCATGAGAGAGCCACCTAAAAATGACCCCGCCCCATGGGAAGTTTTCTATGTACAGTCTCAGACAGAAGTAAAAGTGTAGTCTAAGATACTACTTTGCTACAGTGTCTGCTGAAATAATGGTATTAGGTACCACTATCCATTTGACAGAGATGCTTAGCTATGTGTCACACTCATCAGCTGCAGTTTCTGCAAACATGCGCTCCCTTGGCCATGGTGCCACAACAGGGACCAGTGGTAACACTGACACTGTTATTCTGATGAATGTAAGTATGTATGATAACTAAATTCCCCCTCTCAGGAGTAAATCAAGAGTAAACAGTTGTTGCAGTATGTGACTGCCATCAGAAACACTCTTAGATACAGAGTCCCAAGAAATTGCTCACTGCCTTTCTAGAGTCCATAATGCCATTTTAGGGATCATAAAACTCCAGAATAGACACAAATACACATCTATCCTGGAGAGGAGCTCAGTGTCCAAGGCCAAGATGCTCACTGGAAAGATCTAGGAACAAACACTGACAAACTATACCAGTTCAAATTCGTGCTACTACCAGGTCCTCCAGAAGGAACTGTATTCAGAAGTAACTGTTTTTATTTCTTTAGCCAGAAGAACAGGCTGTTGAAGTGACAACGAAGCACACAGGCTGTGAGCACAGCATTTTCAAGATGAAGGTCAAAAGCTCTGGATAGGGTATGTCAGCAAGTTTATCTTTTCCAAGAGGGCAACTTGTTGCCCTCCAAGCACCTCTTACAACACAAAAGGATCCTGCCTCCTTGTTTTTCACTTACTTTTTCAGTTACAAGGAATGAAATGAAGCCAGTTTAAAGTTCAGGCTATTACAAAGACCTTGTTTGCTTCAAACCCACCCTCTGAATAAGTTTCTTGTTCTGCTGAGTACTTAAAAAACTCCAGGAGCTTAAAAGCAGGTCCTAAGGACTGTAAGCACTATGGAAGTCATGCCTCAGAGTACAAGAAGGGCAGAACAGCCCTCATTAACATTCACATTTCCAGAGGCTACTTTCCCAGCAGTTACTGCTCCAGGTTTCTTCAGTGTCAACCAAAAACCCCCTATAGTGGTACTTCAGGTTTAAGCACAAGATCATTACTGAATAACTATGAAATCAGCAGGCTCCTGAGTTATTAATAAGCAACACTTCCCCCTTCTGAATTTAGTGGAAACTGAGAATACAGAATTCATTCACATCAGAGCTGCTCCTATCACGCTCTTGCTGCACTTGCTCTTGCTTTGTATGATCATTCAGATAGGGTAAATCAGCTTTCTTCCATGAAATCCCCATATCCCAAAACAACTACAATCACTTTAACTTTTGCAGGTTCATGAACACTGATTCTTCCTCTCTGTCAGTCCCTAGGCAAAACACAGCCTGTGCTTTTCCACGTGCTTTGCAGACCAAAAACCTCATACAGAGGTTTCTTCAAAGCTGCAAGGCCAAACTACTGCACCCATGCTAAAGAACTGGAGTATTTTACCACTTCCAGGCTTATTTGTTAGCATTAATACTCCTCTCTGTTTGCCTCTCAGCTACACCATCTGTGTTAAGCTAAAAATCTGCTTGCTTTATAATTATGGCACAGCTTCTGCAGAGACGCACAATGCCAAAGACTTCAGTCCATGCTGCGCCCATACGATGCATAATTCACTCACCCTATAGCATGAATGAGTCTGCCCAGCAGCCATGGGAGGATGCATTACAAAACCATATAGCCAGGCAGCATCCAGCCCTTGCTGATGTCAGAGCTTGTCACAGTTAATCCATCCACACAATCAACTGGCATGATACATGCGCAAAAGGAAGGATGGGTATAAATCTTTGTGGTTTAGGAAAAAACTGGCTTCAAAAATGAAAAATACATAATCTGCGATTTATTGGAAATTGCTGCCTCTTCTACAAGCCAGTCAGGAGACTGTGCATTCAGCTGAATCTTTAAATATTTTAAATATATAAAAATAGAATTGACTTCGATTTATATGGCATCTTAATTAGCTTCTTTCCTCTTTGAAATTGGCGTCATTTGACCTTTACCTTTCAAAGCAACTCACAAAATCCTTACTATGATCTGGCTAAAGCTCACACGCAGAGAAGTGCAAGCAAACAATGAATGCCTTCAAGCTGATGCTAATCACAGCCTATGATTTTCCATTTCTTACTCAGCCTGCTTTTGTGAGCACAGCTTCAGTTCTCTCAGCAATGAGCATGCTGTGTGTGAAGGGGAGAGAGAGGCAGACAAAGCATCAACAGCTTCCTATGACGAGGTGAGTTAGCTTGCTAGGAAAATACTGTTAAGACTGTTGTGTCGCTTCCCTCCCCACTTCCCCCTTTTAAAACAAATTCAAGATGTAAAAGGGTAAACAAGCAAAGAAAGCACAGTGATACAGGCAAAGGCATCACGCATTTCAGAATCTAATCTCTCCAGACATGCAAATATATCTGATCAGATCATCTAAGCATGGATAATCGAGACTGTTGTGAGATCTTGTTGTGACCCCTTTTTGAGACCTGTTGTGCCAACATTAATTCAGGAAGAGAAGTAATCAAATAATGATAAGGCAAATCCAGCAGCAGAAAATGCTTTTGACTGATTCATCACTACAAATTTAAAGGCTCAGTCAGTGACTGAGAGGTGGGCTCACACACCATGTATGAGCTGGGCTGAGAGAGGACACCTTCATTTCTGATCGAGTTTGATATATGGAAGTGACTTTCTCCTGTTTAACACATGGCTACAAGTAAAATATCACTGTGTTTTTATGCTATCCTTGATGATGGAACTCCAAATGATACTGTATATAAGCAAAAGTTTTGGCAAGAGGGGACAGAAGACTAAATCAATAACAAATTTTAAAGGGTTACTTTTCAGATGCACAAGGAAGAGAAATTATGATCAAGTACTAAAACTAGCTTACTTCAAGCACATAACTCCTTCTGGCAAGGCCTGGGAAACCTGTCACTTAACTTTTCTTTCCAAACAGCTGCAAAATCATTCTCTGTATGTATCCAGCATTCTAATTCAAGCATGCAGCCTAATACTGTATCTTCAGTAAGAAGTCTCCATGGTACATATCTAACTTACTGGTTTTATTTCATAGTCCTGTTATTGTCACTCCTCCATTTTCACATCTTTATTTTTCTGTTTGTGCTACTTCTATTCTCTTGCCTTTTAGCTGTATGCAGAAATAGTAATCCGAATTCTGTGAATACAACTATAGCCGAGGACCCAGCTTATTTACTGTTGTACGATAACACAATAAGGAGTTGGAGTGATAGCCCTCAGTGATGCCAACACAACAAGAACCAAATTCAACAATGTTCTACTTAAGTCTTCTTTGTACATCTTGTAAGCTCTCAGGTTGCTCATAGTAACCACTCACATGCTGCAACTGCACTTGAAATTCAGCATTCATACACAGTGTGGTACTTCCATCAGGTGTTTAACTTTTTCCAACGTAGAGTTCTCAAAACTTGTTTCCATTTGGTGAGATCTGTGTTGAAAAGCATGTAAAGGGGCAACTAACAAACAGCCTAAGAAAAGAAAAATACTGAAGGTGCAAAGATTTGCAGCTAGATTTCTCAGCTGGTGTACTTTCCTAATGTCAAAAGTACAGCTAGCACATGGTGTCTGACCAAGTACAGCTGCTCCTGGATCTATATGCATGGCAGATGTATTTTCAGATGTGTCTTTCTCTATCAGTCCTTTCCTGCCCACTGTATGTCTAAACTTGAATATATAACTTATTTGCAAGATGAAAAATAGAAGTGGTCTTCACTACATGATACCTAGTTCATTTCCTAATTTACTGATGTCTAACAACTTATGATGATGAAAAGGCAAAGTCATACACTGTCTTGCTCTTAATCTTTCAGATTTTTTTGATGAGTGGTTTCTGAATACTTCAGAACTGCCAAATGAGCACTATAAACCAATCTGTAAAGACCAACTCTTTAAATGGCATTCCAGTGTATGCTCTTGGCTCTTGAATGTAAAATATAGCAAAACATCTTTCAATTAAGGAGGTAAAACTAACCAACTGCATTTACAGACAATTTTCAATGACATGCAAACCTACATCTCTCCAAACTGAAAGATGATAATTCTATTTGGGACCTAGTTTTGGCAGTACTACTTAGGCTAGTGGGGTATTATTAAACATGGCAGTGATATCTCTTTCACTCCATGGTCTTCATGTTCACGTATAATCCTTTTTCTTCTCTCTTTCCTCATTCCAAACAACTTCCAGTAATAAGAAAAATAGCGCATTATATTCTGTGCTTACAAACATGAAATTTTATCTCACAATGCAGGAAGAAATCTTTGTCTTTTCTTTGCACATAGAAATGGGGTTTGAATATCTAGTTGCAATTACACATGAATGCAAGGAATGGGTGAAGAAGCCTCAGCATTCCTGAGGACTATCCCTGCCACAGTAAACTTGCCTCTAAGATTTACAAATATCAGTAGCAATGTTCATACTAAACCAATCAACAAGCAGGCTTCGGTTTCACAGTTCTGCCTGTTTAGGGATGAAAAAGCAGGCAGCTTTGTTTACGAGGCAAACTCAACTCCACTACACTCAATTGCAGCTGAAGGTACATGAAGTCTTCCTAGACATTAAGATTCATTAGCCAAGCCCTCTCTATGATGTATTTAAATAAAAATCCTTTTTAAAAGGACATAACTCCATTCATGACAGCTCAACACTGTCTAGGACTGCAATACTATTTGACCCCATGTAGTGCCACTGGTTCTATTAAAACAGAGTAACAGGGATAAGAAGGCAGAGATTACCAGCTCCTATAACGTAATGATTTTATGTTTATCTTCTAGCTATAATTACACTCTACAGGACAAAGATTTTTCCCAATGCTACTATTTATTTATGTTATCTCACTGTGAACACCATTGGAGTAATATCATTGGACAGACACAGACTATATCACAACAGAACTTCTAATCTATACTTGCAGAAAGCTGTGCTGCTGAGGAACTGTGCTACTGTATGCTGATAAGAAATCTGTTGTGGAACTACAGCTACCTTATACCTCTGGTAAGTGCTAATCAATTGGTTCTATGTCTGTAGTGGGAAACAAGAGGGATTCATAGTAAAGGATGGTTTTACTCAGTTTTGAATATATACATTTGCACCAAACTTTCTCTCCTGCAGCAGGAACAATCAATGTCTCTCCCCTCTCATATGCACATAATTTTAAGGTGCAATGCACAATTGCCACAGCTAGAGAAGGAATGTTAGATGTAGCAAACAGCGGCTTCTAAAAGAATGGATGCTTATTTTTAGTGCTCCCATCCTTCCTATTAAATAGCAACCAAATGTGTGCTTTTCAGGCACATCACCTGGTCACTATAGTATAAAGGTTAGACTGCAGACTAACTGAGGCTTGAGGGTATTTTAAATAATGCAGATATTAGGCTTAAGTGTTCTTTTTATAGTTTACTGAATTTTTGTATTTCGAACATTTGCATAAAAGAACAAGACTATCACATTTGTACTATGTCCTTTTGAAGACTTGATCCTATTGATTGTAACCCAGTATGTAAACACTTTTAGCTATGATTCTGTGATTCTACAATTAATTATCCCTGTGTGACAGGTTACGTACACACAAATTGTACGTAATAGTGTCATAAATTCTTCTGAAACCTTCTGAAATCCTCAAGTAAACACGACAACAAAGCCAAATACATTTAATCTCTTTACAGCATTTATTTCATAGATACCCTCAGGTAGATTACTCTTTTCTTAATCCAGTTAATATGAGGCATCTGTTCATACAGATAAACAGTATGTCACACAAAGGAAAACAATCTGTAAAGTCTCAACTCCTGGTCAATGGTCACCTTTTTTTTTTTTTAATGTAGTTTCTATTCTTAAAGGCGTGTGTTTCACTGTAGCACGTCTTTGGGTTATTTTGGCCAATTGCCATTGTTTGTTAAATGCAAAGTTGAGCACTTGACATGGAAAGGCAGACCTTTTAGAAAATAGTACTGCTTTGTTAGTCTCAGTGGAAGTCAACCAGGATGCCAGAAGCTGCCCACACAGAATTATTGTTGGACTGAAGCCTTGATGAATGGCTTCACATTATGGAGTATGAACTGTTATCTTCATTATTAAAGCACTGAAGAATCTTTTGCTGTCAGTACTTCTGTATGTTAAGCAAAGCTTGTTTGTCCGAGTATGTAGTTTCTTCAAAACTAGATTATTTCCACCAGTCCTAGAGACAGAAGACTGCTTCATGCCTTTTCCCCACATGCAATTGTCCCATCCAGAGACCTTCAGCCTCACTTGAATGAAGCTGTGCCTAAACAGTGTTCACATAGTTCAGAATTACAATTTAAAATTTCTTCCTTTTAAAATTTCAGAAAGTGTTATTTTTAGGTTAGCTTGAGGCAAAACAAAATTACAACCAAATCTACATGCTGTGTGCAAGTGATAACCCAAACATTCCGTAGTACACTTAGGAGCCTCATACTGGGAAAAGTGCTGCTGGAGAGAGATTCAGAGAGGTCTCTTTCAGAAAAATGTTAAAAGTGAGGCAAACCCCATTCATTTCCAGTTGCCAAATACTGGAAACATGCTGTAAAGGAGAATAGAGTAGGCAATGTTGCTTCAGTCCTGAAGCAGATGACACACACATTTTAAGAGGTCATTAGATGACTCTTGGTGCTAAGAATTACATACTAAAATGGATGAAAGGGCAAATTTGAGAGACTGTGTTTAAGTCCATTTTCAAGAAATAATACTACAGGCCTGAAAATAAATTAACAGAAGCAATAAAGTCATCTTCTATTCTGTGGTGCACAAGACCAGAGAGACACACTGTCCTACTGTCACTTGTGTGCACAATTCATTTCAGATTAAATGCACTACTGTTTCCCTTTTATTCTAAGAGCTACCTTGGGAATGGCAAAGGGATAGGAATGCTTGACAAGACTTTCTAAAGGAAAGGGGCAGGAAAAACGATTTTACTAAGACTTAAATGACCTCCTTTAGCTTTTAGGATTAGAATGTCACAACTACCATTACCAAGTTTGAGTTCTTGGTAACAGCCACTAGTTTTAAGAATCCAGGACCATTTTAGAATAACAGAGGCAGGATGTGCTTTCCTTTCTATTCCACCCTCATGCTGGTGTCTTGGCATTTAATTTCTGCTATTTTCATGTTTTCTTTTTATTCTTAAAGAGCAGCAAGCAACTTTTTGCAGTGGGATAAAAACCAAGGCTGGAATACAGCCCTCTGTAGACACACTTGTGCACTCCACCACCCTGCAAGCCCTCCTGCTAGCGGGGAAACTTGAACCATCTCTGTCTACCCAGAAACACGGCCTGTTCTCAGTCCTTGCACTTTCCATCTCAGATTCTTACTAAATGCATGTTCATGTCTTCCCTTGGCTGAGAAACATACATATCTCCTAATCCCTTAGTTTGTAGGCTGAATGCAGTTCCTCTACTTGCCAGCCACATGCTCAATCTGTTAATCTACACTGTTTAGTAACCATTAAACATTACCAAGCACCTTTGTTGAGAGGAGGAGATGTTGTCATTTGAATAGGTGTGCACCTATCCAAAGAATTAAGGTAACAGAGGGGATTAAGACATTTACATACCTTACAAGAATGTACAGAAAGTCTTGTCCTGCTGATCTGCCTACACTTTACAGTCTTTGGTTTGTATAAAAGCAACAGATATCTTGCAATCTTAACGCACTGCCTTGTAGGAATGGGACTCTGACCTCCAGCAATCCAGCAGAGCAGAACAGTAGTTCTATCCTGCAAAATGCACAAATCTCAGGCAAGACTGAAGTTCTATTCTTATACCTTGATTATGTAAAATCAAAATCTAATGCTAGATGAGGATACATAAACCAGATCAAACCTCAGATAAGAAGCAGCTTCAAAGGTCAGAGATGTACTAGCCTGAACTCAGCATAATTTTTGGATCAAAGTTAGTTAATTAATAATCTTACACATTATTTAAACTCAAATCCTTAGTGAGTGTTGCATATATATCCAAGTTTTCAGAGCAGTAAAAATGATAACACACTACCAAGCTCAAGATCCCATAATTCCCCATTATTCCCCTGAGGAATATTTAGCTAATAATTATCCTTTATGTAAATAGTGCAGCGCCTAACTGAAGACTTTCATTCATTCCAACCTTCAAAAACAGAGCTGAACATTCCTGTCAAAAAGCTATCCAGGTAAGAGATTTGTGTCCCCTCCCACACTTCTGAACTCAGGTTTTATTTGTTATTTGTTTTCAAAGGGGCAAAACTGCCTCTTTGCAGTTACTTTACACACTGTTGTTTTTTTAAGTGTTTTCCTTATTCTGTTCTTCATAAATATTGCTTATAAAGGTAGATACTGGGCAAAGGTTTGTAAAATTTGTAGTCAGCAACAACTGGTATGGAAGTAATCTTTCTTGCAAACCCTGGTCTGAGAGTTCAAGACCAGCCATTTGGCTAGTTTTTATTTGTATTTAAGAAAAGTGGCCTATATGAAGCTTATCTGGTTCTCGAAGTATTAAATTATTGTTAAAACTGAGCATTTTCTTAGTGATTAAATATGAAAGAGGGCTTCCAAAATACTGTCCTGACTTAGTAAACCCAAAATACTAGGGAATTCAACAGGAAAAGACATGAAAATGGGATATCTATAAGTTTTTCTCTACAACAGCTTGATATGACTAAATAAAGTCCAGCAAAACAACAGGGCAGACAACAGAGTTTAGTGTTTAGCTTTCTGACTGATGGCTAAGGTTTCAGAAAGCTATCCTGAAAGATTTAAAAAAAAAATAATAAATAAATACAGACTTTCACTTTGGACCAGCTGCCTCTCCAAAAACAGGAAGTGTGATTTTTAGGAATGTTCTCTGGTCCCACAGAAAAAATCTTTTTAGGGTCATGCCCTAGGACTTTCCAAAAGAATAACACTGTCTTTCCATCAAGTGGATGCCAGTATTTTGATCAGCATGTTCTGGAGCCCCTGAACAAAACCAGTCCCTGGAGAAACCATGAAACTACTTGATCATATATTTCCAGGGATAGGCCAGCTTTAACAACAGCTGCTGGCTAGCTATGTGAGTTCTGTTGCAGCCTGCTCATCACCTCTGGAATTGTTATAAGTCAGTGGCTGTCATTTTACTCACTGGGACACTGGACTGAGAATCCTCAGGAAAATATGAACTGAGTAACAGCTGATGGTGAATGCAGGCATTTGAAAACGAGCCTAACCTGCCTTGTAAACACTAGATCAATTGAGAGATGGAAGTAGAGGTTCTGAATCGGAGATTTTAATTAGAAATACATGATCTAAAATATTGCTTGACTCTCAGAATACCCGCTTAGTATAGTACTGTTTATTTGTAGAGGATTTAAGACTAATGTTTTGTCTTTCCTGGCTCATAGAAACCAACAAACAGCAATATTTTTTCCATTTTAACCTTTTTTCTTTTGGATTAGCACAATATTGAAGTGCAACAAAAAATGCTTTGAAGTCAAAATATTTTGCTCATATATAGTTAAAAAAATTTAAATAATTGAGCCCATCAAGTTTCATGTGATTTTCCTAAAACGACACTGTAATATTCTTTGTCTACAGCCTGAAAGCTTGCTTGGCCAGTGTCTAAATAAATGGCTTGGCTTGCTGACACCTTGCTTAAGTCTGCTTCCAAGTACATCTAGCTCCTGGTGCTATAAAGCTGAAAAAGGCAGAAACATTCATTTCACTTGTTCTGTTTTCTCATTTCATCCTTTCTAAAACTCAGGTTATGTCGACATTTCTAAGTAATTCTGCACAACAAAAGCAGATTACTAAACCAAAACAGTAGGTGCTGAAGAATTGTTATATTTTATGCATTTCAGGTCATTTTATTTCACTAGTCATGTCCCACAGACTAAATGTCCTCATCAGATCTGTTTAAATCCCTCCAAAGAACCAATTGCTGGCTTGGATTTTTATGCCACGATAAAGAATAAGAGAGCCCTGGGGCAGCGCTTCTGGATACTTGCTTCTGAAAAAAGTCTGGTTTTGCAAGCATGCCTCTGTACATTTAATCTATGCACCACAAATGAGGCTAATCAGGGATTTTTTTCAAACTCTGTTAGCACTCAAAACCAGAACCATAATGTAGTCATAGCCATTAGAGATCGAGAGAGATTTCTTACAGGCAGAAAAGTTTGCTCATATGGAAGATGAGTAATGTGCACAGTTTAACTAAACACCTACAAGTGTTTTAAATTAAATGCTTAACTAAGCTGGTGTCCCTAAAGTTTCCCTGTGATTTATGCAACAAAAAAACCAATGAAACTTCAGATAAATACAAACCCTGATCCACCTACATTAGGTTTTAGCTGATTTTTCCCAGCTCAAAATAGAGAAAACTGCAAGCACCATTTGGCATGAACAGTACGAAGGGCTCTATCCTAACCTACACTTGAAATTACTATTTCAGCAAAAGTGAGCAATTCTGCCATAGAGTCGTGATAGACTGTCTGATTTCCACCCTAAATACAGCATTTAAGAGATCTCCTTAGCATAGTTAGGCAGGCTCACTCTGCCTGCACCTTCTATACATACAGCTGCAGATTTTCTGGTGGACAATCAGGATGTGAAGACAAAAGGATGCACCAGAATGAAGGTTTTTTGGGCTGTGGTGTTTCACAACGAACAACTCATCCAGCTAGAATGGTTATGTGTGTACCAGCAGAAACTGCCTGCCGAGGAATCTGCAAAGAGAAGTCTCACTGAACATACTGTGATGGATGTTTCCTCTGCTGCAGAGAGATTTTGTCAGGTCAGGGGCATGGTGAAAAGACAGAAAGAAAGTAGGGACTAAGGCCAAATGGAAAAGTCAGAAGTTTTTGGGGCTCAAATGGTCTTTGCTTTGTTTCTCTTTTTCACAAGATAAAAGGAGTCATTGCATTTAACTTAAAAGAATGACTGGTTCAGACAGTGGTTCTGCTCAAGTAGGAGGAAAAAAAAACCTTTTTGCTTTTGCTCATATGGTCAAAGGCAACTTCAAAGAACTTAACTGTGAAGATTCCAAACATCACAATACAATTAAAAATAACCAAGATTGCTTTTCATTGTAACATTATGGATCACACATATATATATGAATATGCACATATATATATATGAAACTTACAACAGTAACTTTCACTTGTATCAAACAGCTGAAAAAGTTTCAATATCAAAGTCAAATGCAATGAATAGACATGTTCTATGCTATATGCTGCTTCACCTGTAAATCCTTGCTACAAACAGCTCATTCTGCAATTGACAGGAAGCTTTTACTTGAATAAAACGCAAACATTATCTTCTGGGAAGCTCTGGGGGATGAGGGGGAGGCTGAGATAGGGCTTGTCCCTTCTAAACCACTTAGTATGGACTAAGCTGAAAACGTGTTAGTTTAGTGAACTGGTAGAGGAATATTTGCTGACACCCTCAGGGCTCCTGAATACTGCTGAAGCATTACCATTGCAGAAGGACAGTGGAGTATCTTAGTGCCAGAATCAGAAGGCTGGAGTCTAGTCCTGTGCACAAGAGTAGCCAGATCTGCTCTCCATTCTTCTGTCTTTGGAGCTGGCAAGAGCATTGCAAGCTCACAGCCCCCTGCTAAGCTGCACAAATATATAGGGGATAGCACGCAGTCATAGTGGAATCCCATTCCTTCCAGGTGAAGCAACTAAGTTAATACTGAGCTACAGGCATAAAATCCTGAGAATTCGTGGGTTACACAGAAAAGTGTTTCGCTGGTGACAACGTCCCTTCCGCTACTCAGTATGGCTTTACTACGCTATAAAAGCAAAAAACTAAATGCTAACAGTTTCTGGAAACCAACAACATCTCATTTTAGAGCTGAGTGTTTTACAACTAGCATGTTCATTCGACATGGATTCTGAAAATGTATCTAGTAGAATTACTGGTTATTTATAGGAAGGAAATCCTATTTTCAGAAGAAAAAAAGAACTGAAGAAAATAATCTCCTGACAGCACTCTGCTGTATTTTAGCTGGAACATATTTATTCTATCAGGAAAGTTTTTGAACTTTGTCTAAAATGCATCAAACCTGCTGAAAAGATATATGCTCTATGTCATGGCTGAACTGAGGACACTTCATCGTAACTAGCTTTTTTTTTTTCTTTTACAAAAACCTAGTGTTCTGATTACTCAGTAAGGCAGTACGGCCAAGATATAAATTACTAACTTATAATTTATACACAAGATCTCTTAACAGACTTCCAGAGAAATTATATCCTGGTAACTTTAGGTATGAAAAACTATTATCACCCCTCAGGAAGCTGCACGAACAAGGCATATATGTGAATATTAATGTTTTAAGGTTGGTTTTTTTCCTAAACCCAAATTTACTTGCAAGTAAACTATGTGAATTTAGACAGAGGCAGATAACAACTGTGCAAGTAAGTATACAAGCCTACTGCACAGAAGCCAATGCAGTCTTTTTTATGTAGCCTATTAAAAGCACTCATTGAATACTGAAGTACCCACCTGATTTTAAGTAAGGGGAATACAGGCAAAGTATTTATTTCTTGGCTGTCTAAATACACTTGGCTGCTAGAAGTGCGGGTGGCATTCAAATAGGACTTGCTGTCCTGAAGCACAATGTCCTGAAGCACAAGCCTCTTTTTCTCCAAAGTAAATTAGGTAAGACAGAACCTTTGCAGTTTTTTCCATCTGAAAAATCAGAGTCTTTATTACAGCCGCTAGCTTTCTGTATCTGATAGACTTTATAATCCCTTACATATTGGTGTTGTAACTTCTTTTATTTTTTCTCACCTTTGTGTTCTAACAAACATAGAGCCAGCCTATTTCCTGTCCAAGCAGATCTTGCCTAGCATAACCACGCAATACATTAGAGTCTAAAGTAAATTTGGCATTGCTGATAACAAATAGGCATCAGTCTTTCTAAATAATTACATTAAATTATAATTAATTTTCGCTTATGATGGAAATAAACCTTACTTACAAACATTAAGAAACTTACGGTGTGGGAGCTGAAAACTGTTTAATGTAATGGGGATAGACAGAAATCTACCGATCTTTAAAAATATATTTAGACTACTACACAGTTCATTTTCAACTTGGACAATCAGTCTATGAGTTTCTAACAAGACTCTCTTTTCTGCCTTTTACCAAAGTATGAATTATGTACCTGGAACACTTAAACATCCTGTTTCAAGTTGTGGTTAAACTTTGCATAGCCTTAGAAATCATGTTGTGCCATTTACAATAATACCTGAAAACTTGTTTAAGACTTTTGTACTTGTTACAGATATGTATCTTCTTATCATTTAATATTCGCTGGCAAAAGTATTTGGTAAAATCTAAAAAAAAATATTCTCAGCAGGGTAGACACTTCCTATTTGGAGGGCTACAGATCAAAAGTTTACAGGCTGACGGACATCTGTTCTTTCTATCAATTACACTTCCAGTTGGACTCATAAGACCTTTGTTTTTTCTCAGTTTGGAATTCTACACTTTAACTGGGTGTTACCAAACATTAAGAGATCAAAACACTCTTCTTATCAACAAGAACAACAGAAATGTATGAAATTTACACAGAGAACAATGACTTTTGTCATTGGGGTCTAAACTTCTTATTGACTGTTACAATCATTAAAATAGAAAACTGCGCCAGTTCGTGGACTTCAAGTTTTAGGAAACTGGTATGGCTTCTGTTGCTAGATACTAAAAGAGGAAGAAACAGTGTTTATTTGTAAGTGAAGACAAGTTTTGACATTATATTGCAATGTCACACCTGGCACCAAAATCTTTGTTACAGAGATCCTGGCTGTATGACACTAAGAGAGGCTGAGCTTCAGAAGTTCTTTCCTGGAGATTTTGCATACTACACATATTTGCGTACTAGAACATATTGTCTTCTTGTAGGTCAATGAGTCTTCCCTATCTTTCAGTGCTTACACGTGAGCATCACTTTTGGAAGTCTCTTCTTTCTTTCCACTGCAAACCAGAAGACAAGATTTGCCACTTGGCATAGTCTTTTTGACTTTTTCCACTTCCCTGCTCCTACTTTTATTTTAAAACTGTTTAAGGTAGGTTACTTGCAGGTTACACTGTTTTGCCTCTCAGTCATGTCCCCATCTACCCCTAAATGATTTATGAATACACTAAGCTAACGTCAACTTTATTTGACAATTGAGTAAAAATACAGATTGAGATTGGTGAAAACCGTTGTGTTCATAGAGGCAAGAGACACCAAAAGCACCTGCACCTGAAGAATACAATTTTTGCCAGTCTTTTTGTATCAGAAAACTGACATGCAGAAGAACCATAGGAAACATTGCCCTGCTTGCTCTGCTGCCTAAAGGATTATTTGTTACATTGTGGATGCTGGAAGCAAAGCCAGGGTAACTATGGGTTTAAATCTGAAAATACTAACACGCAGCACTCTTCTGAAATGGTAGCAGATTCCATCACGGTGCACGGTCCATATGCTCCCAAAGTGGTAGTTGTGAGGAGATGCTTATTAATTAGGCATAACAATCTGCAATTCAATAGGTTTGTGTTATGTAGCAGTTTCTAAGAGTCCATCAGTGGTTGTGTACGAATTTTTGCATAAGTCTATATTGCCGCTCTCCAGAAAACTCCGCTTTACAGGTTCTACCAGCAATTTTTTTCTCCTGTGCATTGAGGACACCTGTAGTGACAAATCACTATACCACACGTGAGTTCCACATCAATGACTACAAGACTGACTATTAGAAAGTCCATAGCCTATCTCACTAGTGTATGTTTATTTCATATCATTAAGCGCTGCCTTTGATCACAGAGACCTCTATGACGGAGCATTAGGAAGAGCTGTTGGAAATGCTTGTTGTACAAAGAAATTATCAATTTAACTCAGATTTTTCTTAGTAAAGCAAATTGGATTCAATTGAATGTACCCTTAAATGTCTGCAAGAAAGGGTCAATCTGCAGATTTACTTCCTGTGTGTCACTGGAGCCCTGTGGTGGTGTTCCTGTTAGGATGGTGTTTCCTTAAAAGCACAACCAGGTGACAAACTTTTAGCATTAAGCATCTGTGCTAGAAAAGCTTCATGACTTGCAACCTAACACCCATTTTCTTCACACTGCAGGAACACATACATGAAGTAAACACTGGGGCAATGGAAAGACCAATTGAGGCTACCAGGATGGAAAGCACCACTTCTGCCTGTGTTCTCATGGAAAGAAAGACTCATGTCAAGATGAACAGGAAACAAGTCATGCTAGCTAAACTGCGGAAGAGCTGCTCCTGCACCCCACAGAAACTGAAGAACTTCCTCATGGACTTCCTTCCTGTTTTAAGATGGCTTCCCAAATACAAGTGCAAAGAGTACATTTGGGGGGACGTTATGTCTGGCTTAGTGATTGGCATCATTCTGGTGCCCCAAGCAATTGCATACTCACTGCTGGCAGGTCTGAAGCCCATTTATAGTCTGTACACATCATTCTTTGCCAACATCATCTATTTCTTAATGGGCACATCCCGTCATGTCTCAGTTGGCATTTTCAGCTTGATAAGCTTAATGGTAGGACAAGTTGTTGACCGAGAACTTCTCCTGGCTGGCTTTGACTTGAATGATGATGCCTCACCAGTCTTGGGGGATGGCTCTCTACAGAATGACACTCAGTCCAATACAACTGCCTTCAACCTCACAATTGCAGGCATGAATGCTGAATGTGGGAAAGAATGCTATGCTATTGGGATCGCTACAGCTTTGACATTTGTAGCTGGAGTGTATCAGGTAAGTGCTTGCTGATATCCAGAGGCAAGTTATGAAGTTCCTAAAGCTTCTTAGCAGGGCTTAAGCTTTGGTTTTACTCTCTTTCAATGAGAGATGCAACACACCAGTTTGCTTGAATGACCCTGAACTGTTTCCTCCACAAAGGCTAACCGTAGGCAACTCAAGGAATGCATGAGGTAGGCAGTTTCCTTGGCTACTAGCAGGCACAGGTGAAAAAAAAGCTTTCTGCAAGACCATTAACACTGTTTTGATACTCTGTTGCATCCTGGCCTTTGTCGGACAATGAATCCAATACAGATCTTACCATGAGGGAAACTCCCAGGTAGCTGCGTACTTCAACAATGGAGAAATAATTCTATTTTCTAGACACTTTACTAAAGGTGCAGACCCACTCATTTACCTCTACACAGGCTCAGAATGTGCTGCTGTGTTTTGCTAGTGTGTAAGATGTTCTATGGAACTGCTGCCCAAAGATAACTGAGAAGCAGAAAGGACAAGAGAGTAAATAGATTGACTAACCTACGCTTCAGACTGTGCTGGACTTTTTGAGACTTACCAATGTGCTGTCTATCACAAAGGTAACGAGAACACAGAAGAAAGCATGACAAACACACTTACCTAGTAATCATTTATATTTATATTTATTTATAATCATTTATATTTATAAGCTACACTTATAAATTAAGAAAGAACTAGCTATCTTCCTTTTTACCAAGGTCACACTTATGAACACCAAAGTGCCCTTGTGAAGCTGTACTTTCCAAAGCAATCAAGGGAAGATAAAGCAACAAGTTATGCACAGTCTCCTGGGAAAGTTTGTGATTTCTTCTGACATTTCTGACCCTAGGCATGCCACAAAGGCTGTCAGTGCTTCACTTTCCCTTCTGTTCACAAGGCTAAAATTACAAACTGTTTTATGTAACAGCCACTTCAGTGCCAATAAAGTAGGCACTTAGCTGTTATTCAAGTTGGCACAACCCTTAGCTGTTGTCATTCCAGTTCTCTTTACAAAAGAATGGCCATTAAGATTTAACCTTATTCACTTTAAGACAGGGAAAAATAAGGGAAATTGGCTTTGGTATAACAGAAGCATCTTTTTGATCCACCCCTTTTTTACACTGGAAATAAAATTCAGACTCGTCACTTCAGAGGAGTCACTTCAGAAAAATGTCTGACTGATCCTGCTTCAAAATCCTCGCTCATTTCTGGGGTTTGTAGTATCCCACAACAGTAAAACGAATCACATGTTTTAAAAGCAGACTGAAAACATCAAGAATAATTCCTGTTTGGGGATTCAAATGGACAAATGCTATCTGCCTTCAGCTAGTTCTCTTCCATCTGCATGTAATTATTTGCAGCACCATTTAAGGCTCATTTGTACTGTTTGTTTGTTTGTTTTTTGTGTCTCCTCAGGTTCTAATGGGCATCTTTCGTCTGGGCTTCGTATCTATGTACCTATCTGAGGCTGTTCTAGATGGCTTTGCAACCGGTGCTTCCTTAACCATTTTAACAGCTCAAGTGAAGTATCTGATTGGAATAAAAATCCCACGTAGCCAAGGGCATGGGATGCTTGTTATTACCTGGATTAATGTTTTCCGGAACATTTCTCAGGCTAATATTTGCGATGTCATCACAAGTGCTATTTGTATCCTGGTGCTGGTTACTGCTAAGGAACTGGGAGATCGGTATAAGCATAAGCTGAAATTTCCTCTTCCCACAGAGCTAGTAGTTATTGTTGTGGCAACACTGGTGTCACACTATGGGAAGTTAAATGAAGTGTATGCATCCAGTGTTTCTGGAGCTATTCCTACTGGATTTATTCCTCCCAAGGTACCACCTTTCAACTTAATGCTCAGAGTCGCTGTAGATGCTTTGCCTCTTGCCATAGTCAGCTTTGTCTTCACTGTTTCCCTTTCTGAAATGTGTGCAAAGAAATATGCTTACTCTATCAAAGCCAATCAAGAAATGTTTGCTGTGGCATTCTGCAATATCATTCCTTCTTTCTTCCACTCTTTTGCAACCAGTGCAGCTCTGGCAAAAACACTTGTCAAAACATCTACAGGCTGCCAGACTCAAGTCTCTGGAGTAATTAGTGCAATGGTGGTTTTGCTGGTGCTGCTCTTCTTGGCACCTCTTTTCTACTCCTTGCAGAAGTGTGTCCTGGCTTGTATCATCATTGTCAGCCTCAGAGGAGCCCTGAGGAAGTTCCAAGACGTACCATCCCGGTATCATGTGAATAAGGTGGACACATTTGTTTGGATTGTTACCATGTCTGCCTCTGCCTTGATCAGCACAGAAATAGGGCTGTTGGTTGGCATTGTTTTCTCCCTGTTATGCATCATTGTTCGGACACAGAGGCCACGGGCAGCCCTGCTTGGTCAGATCCAAGACACCAACTTTTATGAGGATGATTTAGAATATGAAAATCTCTCTTCTATTCCAAAGGTCAAAATATTCCGTTTTGAGGCCCCACTTTACTATGCAAATAAAGACTACTTCCTCAAGTCTCTGTACAGATTGACTAACTTAGATCCTAACCTCGAAGTTGCTAGAAGGAAGAAATATGAGAAGAAGGAAAAGCGGCATCTGAAAAAAGGAGATCACACAACTGCTAATGGACTGGGCATTGGAGAAACCACTCTGCAGCTAGTTCCAAAGCAAATTGATTTCCAAGCCCTTGTGATAGATTGCTCATCCATCTTGTTTTTGGACACCACTGGAGTTAATACTCTAAAGGAAATCCTGAAAGACTACAAGGACTTAAACATTTCTGTTCTCCTGGCTTGCTGCAATCCCTCAGTGATAGACTCTCTGAAAAGAGGAGGTTACTTTGGGAAAGATTTTGGAAGTATGCAGGAAATGCTGTTCTACAGTATACATAATGCTGTACAGTTTGCAAAAGACCAAAAGCTTCCAGCAGATTGCTCAGTTTAATCCTGTGTCTTCCCTGACAACTGACTACAAAAGTGACAGAGAGGGGCAGTTTGCAATAATTAAATCATCAGACACACTGTTTGCTGTGTACAGCAATGGGCCTACAAGCCACTCTTCCCTGAAGAGGTCTGCTGTTTGTCAGATGCCACACAGAATAGCCACTGGGGATGCAGTGTAGGACCAGGATGGAACAGGCTGGATTATATTATCTGCACCTTCACTTTAAAATGCAGGCACTTTGGAACTGACTGCCCCCTTGTGCCACGAACGTGTGTGACCCAGCATACACATCAGGAGGCTGCTGCGCTGGAAGGTCTGCCCACTGCCACCTGATTCTCACAGTGTTTCAGTGGCTGATGTGATTTAGGACGGCTAAACCATTTCCACGAAAATGCAATTAATCCGGCATCTTGGACAACTAACAGTTTAAATTCCGTCTTGCAAGGTCTTGCCCCTTCCAGCATTCTAGGTGCGCTCCTGAACAACTTCCACTATTTAGACATGAATAAAATGCATAAAATATAGTGGAATGTAGCATGTCTTGCCACCTTGATTACATAGGCACAACCTGCCAAAGAAGAAAACATGATCCATCACTGGTTCATCTCAAAACCATCATTTCCAAAAACTACTGCTGGAGTCACTTGTGCTATTGGCTTCCATTCGTGGTAACTAGTTACGGAAGGCTTTGAAACCCTTAACGACGCTGGAAGAAGTATGACTCTGCTGCACAATTTTGTAACTAGTAAGGGGGTAAACAGAAAAATTAATCGTTTTATCTGGCAGTCACACAGTTACCCATGTTGTTACCCATACCCTAAAAAGTAAGTTGCTTCTGGTGGGCACATGCAACTCCAGGGATTATCAAACAGAAAACCTTAGAACTGCAATCCATCTTAGCATGCTTCTTTCCTAGCGCTGCCTGCCTGGGTGCAAACAGAAACAAGATAAAACAGGGTGGGGTGGGAAGGTAAATCTGTGATCTGCCTAAAAGGGGATTGATGGGTCAGTCAGAACTGCCTGGCTGGTCTTCTCTAATGAAGTGCTAATGAAGCTTTACAGCAGCATACCTGCGCCAAGTAAAGGGAGCAATACTTTGTAAGTTGTGTATGCCTGTATGCTGGAAAAATTCCACCACTGTTTGTACATAATACATATATTTTTATTTTTCTTTCCTCCTATCATATTATTTGAGGTCCACTAAACCATGTTTTAAAGGGCTGGGTTACTTTCTATCATAATTTGCATTAACTGCTGTTCATTCTGATTTGTGTCAAATGATACCCCCAGAGTCAGTTGTGCTGTTACATATATATGGTTTCCTTCCACAAATATTCATTTATTTAAATTTTGATCATAACACAGTTAGTACTCAGTGTTACAGCCTACAGCATTGGCAGAATAGCTTCTCTCATATTCAAACTTGTAATTACCTGCATGAAAGGTAGGCAGCTGCCCTATCTTACTCTCCTTATTCATGGCTGGTTCATACACAGCACCAAGCACAGAAGGGAATTCTACCACAGATGTGCCTCTTACAAACAGCAGACTCTAGAATAGGTTCCATGTGTATGCAAAAGATGTCCACTGCTGCGCCATTTAAAATTACAAGTCAGGTCAACATAGCATGTGACTTTCCAGGTCACTGAATGAAAGAACACTCAAATTGAGGCTCTCCAGGTGACCTACAGCCTTTTTGGCTCTCAGGAACAAATACTTTGTTAAAGTAAAAGACAAAATAAAAAATCTCTTCACAGGTATTGAGAATAACACAAAATTAGGCAAGTGATTCACTGCTGACACTTTCATGCACTCATTATAAAAAAGCCTATCAGCTGCACACTCTTACTACTGCCAAAGCAGTAAAACCTGGCAGAAATATCTGTCAAGAGGCTGAAGGATTGAAGATTGGCAGCATTTTTCTGCCATAAAAGATTCTGATTCCATTATTCTTTAAATCACTGACATGGTATAACTACCTTCTCTCTGTGAAACAAGCAAATGGACAAAGCCTATGAACAACTATTGCTTTGAGCTCGCTTTTGTTTGTAACAATTCTCTGATGAGGGATCATCTCTTTTAAGATCCTGGTAGGGCTTAACAAGAGGAAGTGGGTTTGCAGGCGTTACTGCCAGACAGCATCAATATAGACATTGCTATGCTGTTAAGCCAAAGCAAGTTGTTGTTGGAAGTCAAGTAAAATTGTTTCAGTATGAAAGAACACATATCCTAGCAATCTAGACTTCTTTTACCATCATGGATCAAGCTATCAGCCTAGACTATAAAGCCAAAAAATGCAAAAAATAGCCTTAACTCTACATGAGTCTCACTTTAAAAGGCAGAGGAAAATAAAAAAGAGATTCCAATGCTAATGAAGGCGTATCCTTGCAACTGTCTGTGCAGAAAAGGCAAGAGAGGCTGCCTTTCTCTTACCCAGCAGGCTGAAAAATTGAAAATCAAAAGTATTTTTTTCATCATATTTATCGTAAGAATGGCACTAAAGGATACCCAAGCAGAGAAACTTGGTGATGCATAATAGGCGGGGTAAGGTTTAAGACTCCTATTAGGAAGACACATTAGACCAGAAGAAACCGTAAGAACAATTTTATGTTTCGTTTCATTGGCAGAGCTGGCTCACAATTAACTTACCTGTGTAGGACAATGTCAAATACAGCAGGGAAACAGCTATCAGTGCTATGACGTGGTGACGCTGGGAGACTGTAAATTATTTCTAAGGAGCATGTAAAAGGTAACCAAAAAAGCAAGCTTTTTTTTCTGGCACATTTATGTTTGCTATACTGCTATACAAAGATTAAGTGTATGAAGACTGAAGACATTAAAACCTGCTGATTCTCTTCTCTCCTGTTTTACCAGGAACTAGGTACTGTGACTTGGAGAGAAGCTGGGGATAGGCTTGTAATTCCAGCTAGGTTAATACTAATGTTGACATAAAATCATTATATGCCTTTTAGGAAAGTTATATCCATCACGTAGATTGACTATATTTTTGTTCACTGTGATGTCTTGTATAAATCATGTATCCAACAAACTTTAGTACTGCTATGTAAGAATAGGAATGGGTTCTTGTAGACTGTGTGGGTCCTATGGAGCTGGGCAAAGAGCTGGGAATTTTCACCTTAAATTCTCCTGATGACTAATGCAGCATGGCCAGAATGGGTGGTCTAGGTGTCAAAATGCCTATATTTGTCAGCACTGGTAGCTAACAACCAGGGAACTGTCCAGTCCATGACACACACTATGGGGTCCCCCATAATCATGAACGTTCCTGTGTCACATGACCTAGACAAAAATGTGTAGTTTTGGTTGGAAAATAAAAATAGCAGTTCTTTGAAACTGTTTGCTTTGTGGTTTGTGAAAGTCATGGGTCATGAAATAACAAGATAACTTGGAATAAAGAAAAAGGTGTTTGCTTACCTGACAGCAACCAATTCCAGTAACCAGTGAATTCGAACTTGTTCAATACCACCATGTGGAACAGAAGAAATGTAGGCAAGGTTGAGCTCTTGGTCTTTGCTCAGGTCAAACAGATCAGCACGGCTGTGAGGTAAAGGAGGGCTTTGGGAAAGGAAGGACAGAAAAGAAACAACACATTGCATCATTAACTAGCAGCTCCACTGGGTATCCAAAGATAGCTGTGCTAGGTCCTTACACTACCAAAGAACATCCAAGGCTTGAGGCACACTGCTTAACATAAAATCATAGAATGGCTAGGGCTGGAAAGGACCTTTAGATTATCTAGTTCCAACCCCCCATGCCATGGGCAGGGACACCTCACACTACACCATGTTACCCAAGACTCCGTACAACCTGGCCTTGAACACTGACAGGGACGGGGTATTCACCAGCTCTCTGGGCAACCTGTTCCAGTGCCTCACCACCCTAACAGTAAAGGACTCCTTCCTTACATCTGACCTGAGCTCCCTCTGTTTAAGTTTAAACCCATTACCCCTTGTCCTATCTCTACAGTCCCAGGTGAAGAGTCCCTCTCCAGCAACCTTGTAGGCCCCTTCAGATACTGGAAAGCTGCTAAGAGGTTTTCATGCAGCTTCTCTTCTCCAGGCTGAATAGCAACAAAGCAAAATGGGGTTGCAGATTATCTGGGGCTAGTCAGCTCTGCATTTAGCTTGCAAAGTGGAATACAACTCTGATACATCTCACTGCCATGCTCAAAGGAAAGTATTACAAGCAATCAGTCCTACACAGATAGCAACCTTGGGCAGCAGTGGCCTGGAGAAGCTATACAATGGCAGACATCTTTTCTCCAGCTAACTAATGATAAAGGACCTCAGGGTCTTTTAGGCTTTGGAGAGCAAGTCTTACTTGCTTGGGTCTGTAGTAAGACAAATATGGACTTGATCTTCCTGCTGAAGTCCACGCAACGGCATTAATTCTTGCTCTGCTGTGGAAGGTACGTTTGCAAGAAGCAGAATGAGGCACTCACAGCCTACACTTCCTTTCGCCATGCTCAAGACACTTAAAAATAGCTCCCTGAGATTGCTTCAAGTCACACAAATGAGACCAAGAAGTTACCAATTCCACTTGTACTAAAAATGTATCAGCTATTTGGGTCTTTTTAATTGTTCCAGTAGATAAGGATAATGTTAACTGTCAGTTTTTGAGGAAGTGCTACTCTGAGATTCAAATTTGCCTCAGTTCAAGCAGTGACAAGGATATAAGTCAAGGTATAAGGCATTCACATATTTTTGCTTAGTGCACTCTGAAATTCACTCTAAGTGATAGAGAAATCGAGCTGAAAACAAGATGAGATACAAAAGAAAGGTGGCAGAAGAGTGTGGTTTGTCAGTGGTAGCACAGTCATTTGTCCTTTCCTGTTCTGAGTAGAAAGCACCCATTCAAGAGAACTTGCTCCCAGCTGTTTAAGCCCTTCTCACAGATTTTATCAACTACTGATCTATGGCTGTGCCTTTGCTCAACTGTCTGAAATCGTGATTAGAAGCTTTCACAACTGGCAAAAAATAATCCAGACAGCCCATACATTTCTGTTTTTTCCCACTGACATGGAAAATTAATGGAAAACTTGTCGACTTTTGTCTTAGGTTATCTTTATGCATTATACAAAAAGTGCACAAACTCTTTTCCATCCAAAACACACACCACAGATCCCTCCATCCCTTATGTAACTCTTCTCCCTGCAACTGTAATTTAGTCCACTGTATGTCTAAATGAAGGAATTCACTAGTAGTTTAGACTAAGATATGAAAATGGCTAAGATACCATCTAATTCTTTTAAGCCTGCCAGAAGCCTTCCTTTATCCCACAAAACCTGAAGGCCACTCAACCCCAGTTGGGTAAGCAAGACAGGGCTTCCTCTAAGACACAAAGCACTACCGGGGTATGAAGTGGTGGAGCTGAGATTTGTACATTCTTCCACCCATTCCCCTGACTTCAATCTACCTAACTCACCAGCTACATCAGGAAGATGGTGCATGCTTGGAAGTGTCTTGCAAGAACAAACTTCTACAACTAACAGGCAAGGAAGCTTCGCTCAGGCCTATTTAGGGACTGTGACAATGGAAACTGTGAAAAGGAAAGGGAGTGAGTGCCAAGTGTCACCATATGTACTGTGCTGGGGAAGAGGAATGACTTCACATGACCTTGCACTGGAGGCAAGGGAGCAAGTTAGAGAGGGGATGTCAACTGTCCCTATCTTATGGTCCGCTTTGTTTTCACTCTCGGGCCAGTCCCTCGTCCACCTCCACACAAGTAACACAGCACAAGGCGCGCAGCGAAGGCCAGTGAGGTGCCGGGCCCCTCAGCCCACACCAGCAGGCAGGGAAGAGCCCAGGCTCCTGCAGAGGGGCCTGGAGACCCTCTGCTTGAGGGGGACTAGAGGCACGCGGCTCCACCCCGGCTGCCCTCGCCGGCTGCAGGGCTGCGCTCTTACCAGAAGCCAGTGCTCCTCCAGAAGTGCTGCAGGGGCCGCTCGGCTCGCCGGGCATCCACGGACACCACGTACGCCGCGGAGCCTGCGCCCAGCTGCACGGCCAGCCAAAGCACCAGCGCCATGGCGCGCCGAGCCCAAGAGCGCCGGCGCCTGCTACCGACGCGCCACAGACGCGACGCGAACGACGGGTCCCGCCCCCGGAGGTCGCCGTGAGGGCGGTCAGCTCGCAGCTGGGGAGAGGCTCTGGTGGGCCATGGGGCTGCAGGGTCGGAGAGCGGTGTGGGTTGGAGATCGTCTGGTACCAACCCCCCTGCCTCGGGCAGGGACGCTTCACACTAGATCATGTCGCCCAAGGCCCTGTCCAACCCGGCCTTGAGCACTGCCAGGGATGGAGCAGTCACAACTTCCCTGGGCAACCCATTCCAGTGCCTCACCACCCTTACAGTAAAGATTTATTCCCTATATCCAACCTAAATCTATTCTCTGTCAGCTTAAACCCATTCCCTCTTGTCCTATAGTATCCTACCCTATTCTATCCTAACCTACCTTCGTAAAAAAGAAAAGGACATGCAAAACTTACTAACGGCTCCCCTGAAGCCCGGGTGTCCGGTACGTTTGCTGGCCGGTGTGGGGTGGTGGTCGTGGTGGTGGTGGCCGGTGAGCAGGAGTTACTTCCCTGAAGTTGCGGCGCGGAGTGCAGCTGTCGCTGATGCGTTTCTCTTGGGTACCACATGAGGGGAGTATTGTCATGTCCTCTTGCTCTGTTTACAGGCCTGTAAGAAGTAGCATCTCACGGTAGTGCGGATGAGAAAACAGCCTTCCCCGAAAGAACGCATTAGAATTTAAACTATGTCTGCTTCTTCAGTCTAAACAAGTTTGTTGATCTTAGTATGGCAAAGGGCTTTAAATGCACTTGATAACGGAGGCGCTGTTGATGGACTTTCTAAATGCTTATTTCTTATGATGTGTACCTGAGGACTGAAAGAACAGCCATTCTGAGTTTCCTAGAGGATTTCATGGTTATGTTTGTCTCTGCTTCTCCACAGCCCACACAAAACATCAGTTACAATCCATGTCCTGTGGAACAAATAAGTGAAAACCTGTAAATCTTGTGCCTGTCAATTTTTTTTAAAGACTTCCAAACCCATATTTATTAATACGTTGACTGGCATTACTGATATTACACAGCCAGCATCACAGATTTCCAAAACTTGCTGTCAGACTGAATGCAAACAATTTAATCCTAATTCACAAAAACATTGAAAGTGTCTGTTCGTTTCTGTTTACCAAGCATTATGACAAATGGTAAGTCAACAGTTATGTTACAAACAGATACATAGATAGTAAATATTGCCTCCTGAATCAGCTGCAAAACAGAAGCTGACACAAATCTTAAAGCAGCTGGGAGCATCTAGAATCTGTAACCATAGCTCAAGGATTTGCTTTGCCCAGCTACAAGTGACTGGATTCGACCTCCACTTGCTTAGTACCATGAAAATGGTACTGAATGCTGGGGAAGGTCCAACAGTTAAAGTTCTCTGGTAGCATACAGTACTGCTACTGTTAGACTGCAGAATCTGAGTTTCTTTTCTGGTCTTTACCTGTTCCAACTTAGGCAAAAGAAAGGTGCTGATAGACAATAAATCAGGCCCTCTTTCAGCTGCATATTTGTGACATCCAGCAGAAACAGTTTCAGTTATTATAACATGACTTTTATACCATTTTGGTACCTAGAAAAAGAAAAGCAGAGAAAAGTGGGAAAGAGGAGAAAAAAGAAAAAAGGTGCGATCTCCAGTCCAGGATCTGGTGTTGGTTCTGCCACCATGGAGAGTCTGAAGTTGACAGGAGACCACCTTTCTTTTGATCCTTTTCTTCCGCCTTACACCCACTGTGTAAACGCAGGTGATGGTAACATGCTAATTCTAACATTAGCCTTCTAGAATCTTCCAAAAATGAGTGGGATCATTGGGAGTCCATTGTGGTCTTGAAGCCCCACCTGTTGGGGTTACATTTTTCTTGGTGCAGGTGTGATTTTCAGTTGCACAGAGGGAAGTTGGCTCAGAGAAGTACTGTCCCCCCCTCCACAGAGCCCCTTTTCCAGTCACAATTTCCTTACCGTGCAGTGTCAGTCAAACGTTTGCCTGAGACAACCAATGCAACCATAGTAGGTCCCTACAAGAGCCTGCCCTGCTCCTCGGTTGAGAGGCAGTAGATGGAGCTGGTGAGGCCTCTGATGGCTGTTAGTCCCGTAGCTGCTGCTGCTGAGCTGTCACATATTCTACCCTTGGTGATACCCACCGAGATAAGCTTAAAAATTGTAGCAAACAGCCACCAAACAATCATTGCCACAGCTAAAACCACATCAGCAAAGACAAACCCTACGGTGACACGCTATTAGGTTAATGTAAAGCCCTTGGCCTAATACTGGTGATGACAAAAATATGTATCAGTTTATGTCTGAAGATGAGAAAAGAGGTGCAGTGCTGAATTGCAGCACAACAAGGCCCGTCAGTCATGTTGAACCTAGGTGGGTTAGGAGGTCACATCTGACTAATAAGATCCATGCTCTGGAAAAATGGGACTGGATTTACTAAGCAGCCCTATCCTATATACACCTGGGTGAAAGCCAGAGTATAATGACAGGTATCGCCAATGCAGGGAGATGTCAAATCCTGTCCTTGAATTTATCTGCCTTTGGGATATGAAAGATATACACACGGTTGGTGTCTAGGATTGCAAGAATACCCACAATGCTAGTTAAGTCCATTGTATTCCACAGAGGTGATAACACGACCTCCTACTCACATCTTAGGTAAACTAAGTAATGAGAAGGAAAGCGCTTGTGAAGGGCTGAGAAGTATTTAAATCACTCTGAGTCTGGCTGTTTGCATCTGCCCAGACTACATTGTATATCAGCAATTGATCTCCTCAGGACACAGAGCACCTGCGCCTTAGCTATGAAGTCCAGAAACTCTACTGCAAAAGCCATATAACATTTGTAAAACTTATCAGAATTGTATCTCTAAACAAGAAGTGAGAGTTGGAAAAAAATTATAATGTGGCCCCAGGAAAGAAGCAGACACTGAGAAATCTGAAACCCCTGGGAGGAAATGACACATCTCACCCTACACAGGGGCATAAAATACCTGATGTTTTCCACCTAACTGACCAACCCTTGCTAATCCAAAAGGGGTGACCTTGCAACTCTAGGAGATGCCCAGGGTCCTAGCTTTTCAGTGCCTCTGAGGAGAGCACCAATGTACCTGCACCACATTCCACTTCTAGCTGGGGCTGATAAAAGCTGCTTTGTAGAAAAGCAATGGCAATCATCACCAGATGTTCAGATGTTATGTCTGCAATCTGCACACCCTGCTGGCAGAAACCTAGTGCTAGAGGTATTGCAGGCTTTGAAGAAAATAAGACTGTCACATTGAGAGGAAAGGCAGCAGAGAGCTGCAGGCCACATCTAGTGTGTAGTCATCCCAAGGGCTGGGAATGAATCAATGAAGAGCAGGAAGCAAATCCAAGGCTCACAAAGCCCACCATGTCCTGTGGAATAGCTGCAACATTGTCATAAGCTGAGCTTTGAAAACAAACCCTTCCATAAGAAGACAAGCACCATGATACATGCTGCAATGCTGATGAGACTCCAAATGTGAGACGTATATGTCTGATCAACAGATATCATTAGTATGTTGCCAGCAATTACGAGCACAGCAGCAAGCAGGTATTGGAGATGAGTGTATATGTCTTGCTGAACTCCTACGAATGACAGGATCACTGGAGAGCTAGCTTTTTACAAAGGCTGCCCTTGGTATTGAAACTACTAAGGTACATGAGTTGGAGCGCAATTTTGTACTGTGCCTTCTTTAGCCTAACAGCAGGCAGTTAAGTCAAGCCTGGTCTCGTTTTCTCTCACCCCTGTCCCTGCGCTTTCGCTGTTGCAGACTACCAGGTGCCAGAACCATGCAGTGCCACATCTCTGCTGCTTGCCAACCCAGAAGAAAACAAACTAACCCAAAAAAGGAGTTGCTTCCCACCCAGCCAGCTGAATTATCCTCTCTTCAGCTGCCTGGCTGTCAGACATGACACATGGGAAACAGCAGAAGCAGATAAGCAGTGGCAGAGAAGAAGAGCAGGACCAGCTCTTCTGGTAGTGATACAAGGAAAGCAAGTGCCTGGAAAACATAGGGTTAAAACACTTTTAACTTAACTTAGGTCTAAGATGGAGAATAAGGTTTGTGTTGTAAGTCTGTAGTGTGATAACAGAATTTAGTAGTCTTACTAACGAGAGTGAATCATTTCTTTTCATCCTTCTAATGAGTGAGTTCTTTCTTACCATCCTTCTAATTTATCAGTTAGTTTGGAGACAGTGACTCCCGAACATCTGCTAGCTTGGGATACTCCTTGTCTGTCCATCCTGTCCTGTTTGCAGTAAATTTTGTACAAAGGTCACACTGTTCTAAATCTTTGCCAGCTCTCAGAACCTTGCAGATACGACTGGTTTCAGCTAATTGGGATTACTAGAGTATCCAACTGTGCCAAAGGTGAAAAGTGCACCCTGAGGAAGGCTGCTTACTTCATCTTGAAGACCCCTGCCCACGACCATCAGAGGGCAGTGCGCAAGCGCCAAAAGGCTTACGATAATGAGTACCTAAACTAATTATAATATACCCACCACTCTCTCGAGAACCTAATGAATATGTATGTTTGTGTGTAATAAATATCTACTTGTTCAACCCCTCTGTGTGCAAGTTCGGAGGAGTGATACCCCTTGAACCTGGCGCCGTAATAAACGCCTGCTAAAACACACTGCATTCATGCGTAAAGCTTGGGATTTGCATCTTGGACTTATGTGGAGTCCAATTCCATGCTTTAGTAGGAGCCCTGGTTAGACTGCATTAAATGTGACTTTCAACACAGTCTGTTCAGTCCGTCTGATTAAAGACCAGCAGCAGCCATGTGAGAATGTGCAGTTGTCCAAGAAGAAAAGGCTGTCTCAGCCCTGGAATGCCTCACCATTATTGGTGCTTAGTTATCACAAAAAAGATATTCAGATATCTATCTGTCATTTCTTCCCATGTGCAAGAGCAGAACTTGTGCTACCTGCCTAATGGCTTCCAGGTTCTCAGATCCCACTTGAGTTTGCACTACCAGTGCCTGCTTAACACCTTCCTTGGGTCTTCTCAGAAAATAGAGGTTGGAGAAAACAAGCATGCTCCTGCAGAAGCCTTGGCTGCCAAAAAAAAGTCATTTTCCATAAGGATAAAGGCAATGTCTTAAGTACCATGTATGGAACACTCTCTAGAACTCAGCTTGATGCTCTTCCAAGGCATTACAGTACTTGAACTAAGACGCAGCATAGGCAGCCCTGGAAAACTTAAAATAATTCCCCTTTCAGAGTCAAGTCACAATGCCAGATTGCCATTCATATCTGAGGCTACAGGGTGTAATGGCGTTGCCTGAATTTTGACTGTGAACCTTGTTAGCTCACAAGACCAGCACGGACTGAAGGCATCAAGAGGCAGATGAAGCTGCAGACAGGGAAATTATGTATCAGCAATCAGAGCCAAGCCACTCTGCAGTTTCTTAAAGGTGAGTCTTAGTTTGTCCATCCTTTGCAACAGGGAACCTCCTGGGTCCGGCAGGATTACACATGGCATATACTTACCCTTACAGTCTTTTCCTAGTTGCAGTATTCTCGAGCTGAGAAGCAAATGTCTGTCTGACTTTCCCTCTGCTAGCTTATTTTGTATAAGAAGTCAAACCAACTGTATTCAAAACTCTATCTCTGTTACAAAGCTATTTGCCACTTCGACACCAAGCCTTAATTTCCATATAGCCTTATACGTCCTGTGACCATCACATGAGTTCATGAGGCAACCTGCTAGAAGATCTTCCAGTTAGGAACCCTGTCAATAATAGAGAATATAAGTACTCTTCTATGACTATGCTTTATGAAGCAGGTAAAGGAAACTAAAAGCATTGGGCCACTACCACTTTCAAAACAAATAATAAAGATGTTTTCCTCTGCCATATGATCATCTCACTGGTAGGTGTGTCTTGCTCATGATCAGTAAAAAAAACAAAGTGCAGAAATAAATGCTCTGGCTTCCATTCTACCAACAAATACCTACAAACTTGTGATTTGTCTGTAATCCCTTTGATATGCATCTTGAATAAGCACTACTTAATATTTAATTCCTTGGCTAAGTCTTCCATTAGGGATTCACTTTATTTCTGGGAGGCATAAGGCCATCACAACTAACATGTATCATTTGTTTGACAGTTTTATGGTTCAGCTGGAGCAATTTGCAGAGCTGTCTATCAATATCTTCCCTGCAGCTTTGTAGCCTTTCTATTTTAGTCATGAACTGCAGAACAGAGGAGAGTACAGGCCATTAAGTGATACTTAGAAACTGAAGGAATAAAGTTCAGAAAAGCCACTGAAAATATTTTCTGCAATGATTTATTAATTTGTTTTACTTTGGTTTGCAAAGGTTTAAAGCTAGTGCATTAGGAGAGGAGCTGTGCTCAGATATGTCCTGAAGAGTGCAGGACTTGCAATATTTTTGCGTCATGGGTTTACACCATTCTCCCCATCAAGCAGTAACACTAACTGTCCCTTCTCTGAAGCTGAGTAGGGGATAACAAACACTAGTAGTGTTTTATTGTGGGCTTGACAGTGCACTGTGGAAGGCTGGCAAAAGCCCTTTTGCACTCTCCAAGTGTTTAGGCATCATCTGGTAGGGCAACAGCAGGAGAGAAGATAACAGATCTCAACATCTTCAGCTGCTGAGCAGCTTCGCAGCCCCATTGCCTTGCAAAACAGGAGCAAGTCTGTGACCTTCCTCCTCTAGGGTTGAATAATAGCTGGCTGTGAAGTGGCAGTGCTTCTCCCCTGTGCCCCCCAAAGGTCTCTTCGGTACTTGTGTACAATTCTCAGGCATATGCCCTCCCCTGTGCTACCTCTATTAGACTCATAACAGACCTCATACCTTGACAGATTTACCTGTGGTTACAGCCATTCACAAACCATAAATAAAAGGTGACAGTTTGTGATAACCTTCCCATTTCATTGCCATTTGAAATGACAGTGTGGGATATTCATCTCAGCATTTCATAGGGGATCCCCAGGAAGCCCATCCTTCTTCTAAAAGAGCAATGACCAGGGCAACAGCCTCTCGCCAGCTGTCCACCATTTTATACAGCGCTTTCTAGGGGCTTTTTGTAATGGTATGAGAAGCCTGCTAAAACACACAGTGCATTCATGCGTAAAGCTTGGGATTTGCATCTTAGACTTACGTTCTTGCTTAGCCTGATACAGAATGAGAGAAACAAGTCTTGAAAATTACCTGTGCATAGTGGTACCCAGGCTAATGCACAACATATTTATTAGGTTGCTTGAAAGATTGCTGGTTTGCTTGACCACAGGTTTCAGTGCAATAAAAAAGTGTAGGTTGTACCTGTGGGTAGATGATTCATGGGAAAAAAATCCCAGGCAAGGTTTTCCCATTTGCACAGTGGTGCAGTGGAAGTGCACAATTTAACTGAGTACTCATTTTCAAAGAACAGAACTCTTAAAAATAATACATGCTAAAACCAGCAATTTTTGAAGATCAAACAATGTATTAAAACACCTTGTGAATTCTTTAGCACATTTAGACTTCTCAATTTTACTGCTTTCTGAAAATGAACTGGTAAGCTCGTTGAACTATAGTGCAACTGCTTTCCTCCAGAGCCCAAAGCGGTTAAAGCTCAACAGACAGGAGTGTTGCACACTCATTTTGGACTTCATGGGTATATGCTTCTGTATCATTACTTGCTATAATGCAGCCTTATCCAGTAGTACAGGGTCATCAGAGGATTTAGATTAGCACAGTACGTCAGTTTCAAGTACACCTTGCACTTTTAGGGCCTTCCCAAAATATCAATATGATAAGTAAAAAGTTATACACATGCATGCACTCAAACACATAGATACACATACCCCTTGTAAGGGGAGTCAACACTCCTGGCTGTATTTGACTGTATCTGTCAATCAGAGGTTGCTGTCTGCAAACATGTCTCCTTGGAGTGATGACTTCATGTGTTCTCATTTTTCTACATGGTGATTTCATTTAATTTCATAGGGCATATTTTGCTGCTTCTAGATTCCGATGTTACTCCTCACAGTTTCTATCTGACCAAATGTGTGAGAAAGGATTATTTGAGGGGAAGCAAAGGGAATGCGAAGGAGCAACACTGTAATCTCTACTTTCCAAACCTTCTTCTTTGTCAAATAATTCTTATACTAATAAGAATTTCTTCAGAGTCATTGGAATTTTGGCTTAAAAGTGGAAGGACGAAGCAAGCTGTAGAAACAAGAGAAACAAAATGGAACTTGGTAATCTCTTTGACAGCTTTCTGTGTGACAAGTAACTAAGTATTATGTGGGTACAGGCAACTAAGGCAGTAAAATCTAGAGGTGATTATCCTACTGGCTTTAAATTTGATTTTCTTTTCCCCTCCCCAAATTAGCCATTTTCTTTTCAAGAAAAATCACTTCAAAAAAACATAAATCAGAATACTTGAATAATTTCTACTGGCCACAGAGATGGCCAAGAAAAATTAGGCGTCTCTCCAAAAAAATGTGTCTCTTCTTTCAACTTTGGCATTGTCTGAGTTGCAAGGCTTCTGGCCATCTCTAAACAAGGGAGTCCTATTGCTTGATCCAGCAACATTTTAGTTCCAGCAGATGGTGGCTGTTATTGCTGCTCATTCCTCATGGGTCTATTCCGGGTATTTCACCCTTTGCTCTTCCTCATCAAGCTGCAGCTCATTGACAATGCAAATATGTTAGACAAGTACTGACGTTCTCTTGCCTGTCTTGGTGCAATGTTTGACATGACGTCAACTTACTGCGATGCCCAGTGGATCACAGTTGCTGCTCCTTGTCACTTCTTTCTCTTCATCATATTCTCCCTTAATATTTGCATTTGTGGTCCTGGAACTTTACAACTGAATTTGCACCCCTGAAGACAAGGGATATCCTGCCAATTTATATTTAACTTCTTCACCACTTTTGATTCAAAAATGCTACATCTTTTGTAGTATCTATGAATGACAGTTGAAATCTGCCTGGTCTGCTCTGCACATTCTAGCTCAATGCATGCTTCTGCTTTGATTATGACTTCATGTTTACATTCCTCTTTATGCAGGTAATGCACACTGATTTAAGATGCTCTTTATGTGGTATGGGCTGCTCTGCCAAAAAGCAAATCACAGTTATTAGTTACTCTGCTGCCTTTAGTCCTCAGCACTATCATATGTTTTGCACCAGTTTTGTTGCATTAGATATTCATATAGATGAGTTCTGAGCTCAAATACAATGCATATACAATATTACAGTTACAATGCCCTAAAGCATGTAGCAGACAAAGCTAATACAGGATCTGCTGCACAGCCTCTGGAGGCCTGAAAAGGAATTGTTATGTTTTAACTCACTTCTGTTATACAGTTTTCTCCTTAAGGAGAAGCAAATTCTTCTCATTATTTCTTCTCATTGTTCATCTAAGTCTGCCTTAATTATTATCCATCTGAACATCTTCCTTGTTATTCCCTACTTTGCAAATTTTAGGAGGTACTGCATACAGCAGATGGAGAGTCTGTGTCAGTTTCAGAGTCTAGAGCAGATCTAAGAGGCAAAGCATTGTTCTGTTGTGTGAAATGAAACAAGAGGAAGAAAAAGCTATCCAGAAGGCAGAGTTAGCTAGTCCCTGCAGAATAGGCTCTGCAGTGTCTCTGTCATAAGTCAATCTCTGCAGCAGTAAAAACTCTTCCACTCATGACAGAGAAAGCCTTGACATGGAAACCTTTCTGGATAGCTTGAGTTAGATAGAATTAATCCCCAAATAAGAAGATTATCTACTGCTGCCTGAAGCAAAGGTAGAAATACCTCAGCTCTGTCTAAACCTGAGATGGCATCAAAATGACTGAGGCATTGCAACTGATACCGAACACTCCTGTCTAATCCCAAACCTATGCACAAAACTTTAAGACTCTCCCCTTCAGACATTGCCTTGCTCATAGTTAATAGCCAGTGGCAACACTTGTGTAACTAAAGCAGATGATGTTTCTAATTAACTTCTCCACTTCCTCCCTCTCCAGGCACAATGCTCATTATGAGGCTAATGTTATTCTCCTTTCTTGCTTCCAAGTGCTCTTTCAGAGCACAGGAGAAAAGAAGGTTTCTGACTGTAATAACATCAGGCTTTCTCCTTACACTTTTTGGCCAGAGGCATGACGTATTGATGGCTCAGCCTGTCCTAGAAATGTCTAAACTCGTAAAGTTCACAAAACCATTCACTAACTGAAGTGTACAAGTCTCTTGCAACTGTCAGACGGTCATTTAACAAAAATAAAGTATTGCTACATAAAGAAGAAGGCAGTCAATTTTGCTGATGGCCTCCATGTCTCCCTCACTAGTAACAAAAGTGTCCATAGAAGAGATGCACGAGCCCAATCCACCAATCTACCAAAACCAAGATCCTGCCACTTGACTCTTGTTAGCCTGAATACACCCATTTGTGCTTTCAGTCAGAGTTACTGTTTTCTTAGTGGGATTGCTCCTCACATGTCAGAGGATAGATTTTTTTAAAAAAGAAAATCTTTCTGAATTACTGGAAGATTTGGACCTGAATTTGTCATCTGTTTAAATGCGAATGGGCACAAATGTGAACAGTCTCCTTTGGTAGCCTCGAAGTATTCTTCTTCCAGATACAAACTTAGGTCAGCCCCAGAAGATTAAAAATCATGACTTGGGAATCCCAAAGTTTGAGTTTAAGAACCACTGAAGCTTTGGTCACTTACACTGGAGTGTTTTCATTCTTTGTACCTATGCACAGGGTGATTGACTTAAATTCTGACAGTCCCACAGCTGTCTTTCTCAGTACACCTTAAGTGCCAATAATTAAGTAATGGCTAAACTGGATTAAAAAATGTTTTCAGCTGAAGTCAGGATTTTTGTCCAAGAGGTTCTGTCTGCAGAAAGGTAGAACCATTTTCTAAGGGTGGAAGAACTCTCTTCCTGTCTTTCATATAAAACAACTGAGAATGGAAATATTTCACATAAGAAGCATGTCATGATAAGATTCCATGACAGATGTCATTTGGCTTTTTGCTTTTCTGAGGCTTCTATATGTCACTGCACTCATGGCATGCTCCTCTCTCCTTGCCAGGAGCTCTGTCAGGGAGTTTAGTTTACTTCTTTTCCTTCTTTTCCAGTTTTTACCTAAAAGAAAATTCAAATGTCTTGTGAAAATGTGCATGTTTTTATGTCAAACTGTGGAAATGTCTCAGAAAAACAGCTCTGGGTTATTTAAAACAACATTGGTAAGAAGGCAGAATCTGCGTAGAGGTTCTACGGCATAGTCCAGACTCAGTATTAGCACTGAGATGACAATTTTCTCTTTCACAAAGGTCAGAATTCACCAGAGACTTGCACCAGTTCCTTCTCTAGAAGAAAAATGTCCCCTGGGAAGAATTCTGACTAAAGTTCTCAGCTGATGGGAAATCCAAGCACACTTACTGAGCTTTATTGCACATCAAGGATCTGACATCAGTGCCGCTCTAAACCTGTATACTTTGACAGGTTTCATGGAGTCAAAAGAAAAAGGTTAACATTATTTTTCAGTTCCACATGGAATTTAACAGAGCTATTGAGGTCTGCCTAAATTACTACCTGCTTAGGTCACTCATTTTGCTCCAAAAGAGATTTTGTGTCTTAGTTTTTGCCACAAGGGCTTTTGCTGACCAGTTTCCAGTGAAATCTGATGAAAACCAGGGATGCCTGATTGTCCAGGAATTTTCCTTTTGTGGTTACTGCCCTGAAGCCCACATTTTCCTGTTCAGCTTTTGTTGATTTCTGTGACTACCCAGTGCTTTGGCTGTCCCAAACACTCATGTGACCACTGAGATTTTTTTCCTCCATTCTTTGTCTCCTATTCCAGATCAGATGTTGACTCCTTTCAAGGCAGGCTGTCTCTCAGTGTGTTTGTGCTGAGCTCATGCAAAGCTGATCTTTTTCACACTGGAATATTTAGGTGATCCCATGTCACAGCACTGCATCTTCACTGCACACTGGCTTTGAGAAATTCCAGAACCTTCAGTGACTGGTTAGGAAAATAGGTGGAGAAAGAAATACTGGGTTCTCCCAGACCAAGACATTTTTATTACTATTTCTGTTATGCCAGAGTGATGATGTGGTCTTCAGAAACAGTAGGGGAATAACCCAGCTTAAAAAAAAACAAAACAAAAACAAACAATAATACTTACTAATTAGAAGGGATCAAAACTACTCACAAAACTGAGCACAAATAATCCCAAGCAAGATAGTTTCTTAATAGCCACAGGACTCTAAGAATGAGAATATCTCACAAACCTGGAAACTGACAGGATTACTTAACATTCATAGCTCCCTGGCTCATTTTAACAAAGACGGGAGATTTGAGTTCATATTTTATTTATACTTTTGCTTAGCTATTTTCCATTAATTTGCACTGAATATGGTATATTTCCACACAAACTTTTAAAGGTATGTCCTAAATATATTGAGCCCTTACATAACACTGCAGCAGCTGTCTTGCTTCCAACAGGATATCTACCTTCAAGAGTCCCTTTACCACATGCAAACACCTTTGCAGTGTCCATAAAAATATTTTAATGAAGAATTTTTAAGAGAAACATTTGTAAATCATTCCAGCATTCCAGAATAAGGAGAAAGTACTGAAGTCTTGACAGCTTTCAAACAGTTTCTGGCCTCTTTATGATCTGTGAAAAAGCTGTGTCCTTTGACATTTTTAGGAAGAGGTCCTACAGGTATTGGGATTGGTACAGGTGCATTGGTTTAATTTTATTGCAGGAGAAATCTGAGAAGTGGATGTCAGAATTCCTGCTGACATGGGCTTTTAACCTCTTGCATTTACATGTTCTCTCAAATGGCGTTTCTTTTGATGCAGGCTGGGGTGCCAGCTGGGAGCTAGATTTCCAGAGGATCCAGTGCATTGTTAAAGCTTTCCTCCAACGTTAGCAAGGCACAAAGGTCTGCTTTAATGTCCAACCTGGCAAAAGCTTTTCCCTCACTCAGCTGGTTTTCAGTTTCTATCCCCTGACAATTACAGAGGAATGTCAAGCTGCCTGGTCTAGATCTGGGGCATTTCTGAGGTTTCTATCCCAGGTGGAATCTAATATTTAATGAGACATGAATTAATATAGTGTCTATTGCCATGTAGACAAGAGTTGCTGCACCTGGACATGCCATGGGCAAGAAGCTTCCAGGAGATACACCAATGTTGAGAAGACTTATCCTGCATCTTTCTTTTCTGATTGTCCAAGTGGTTGGTGTTCTTCCTGCAATAGATTTGGGGATAAAAACTGGGAGATGTACTATATTTTACTTATTTCCTGTCCAAGGGTTTTATTTTCTGTGTGTGTTGCTAATGGTTATAGCAGGAATAGAAAAAATGGTCTTTATTTCAGCCCAGCTTCCTGCTCAAATAATATTTATGCTATCACATTTATTTATTACATTTTTTTCCTGTATTTTCAGTGTCTACTCACTGGTCCCTCCAAAGGCCAATTTATAATGAATTTTAAAGAAAAGGAAGTTTCTGTAAATTTGGTGTGAACCAAAAACTACACAAAGGGAAGAATCCAAATGAGATTTTCACTTTTCCCTGTCTGAAGGAGCAACAGACTATGAATCTCATTTGGAAATAGCCATATGGCCAGTCAGCACATATACATCAGTCCACTAATCAGCATACACATACCTCCTGCCTGGCTTCTGCTCATGCTGCTTTGTACTCCTCAGGGACCAAAAGGGAACAGGAGGAATACTTAAAGCTATTGAGTTATGGGAAGTTTAGAAATAAGAGATGTGTGCTATTTGACCTCAAATGTGCAATGGAAGGTGCTTTGGAGATGCATCTTATAAGAGATGTATCTTTGTATTGTACTCTGGTTACTGCAGCTGCTTTGCAGGCAGCATCACCGGAGCAGGCATCCCCACTAATGTACTTGGCTATTCAGTGTGTAGTGACTGCCTGTCTTACCAGGCTTCATACATGGGGCAACAGGAGGCGTCTCGCAGAGGTATTGTGCTTCAATCTCTTTAAAACAAAAGGAAGAAAGGACTGTATCATGGAGGAAGCTACTGAACTAAAGAAGGTCTATGCTCAGTATGTGGAAATTCTCTAGTCCAACATAAGCTACAAGGCCTCTTCCCACCCATCATTTAAAATCTGACTAACACACACACACAAAGCTTTAATATAATTAAATGAACCAAAGCATAAACATATCACTGTGCACATTTGCACACAGTATCACTGAAGTTCCATCCTTACTTATCCTTCTTATCTTCTGCACACTAGAAGCCACTGGTCAGTGCCTATCGGATCAGAGAGCAAACACTGTTGGCACATGAGGCTCCAGAGCAGAACATCAGCCAAAGCCCAGGGTTTACATGTGGGTGAGATGCAGGCTTTACTGCAGGGAGTGCAGGAGATGAACCAGATGTGTGATTGTACTAACTGGGGCGGGAGACGTGACAAGCTGGACTGTGCTATCAGTTAAGCAAAGGGTGATGACCTGGAAATGCACTGTGATGGCTGAGTATCTGGCAATGGGGCAGTGAAAACTGGATTCCTAATATTCTATTGGTGTATGCTATATTAGTCTGGTTTATTGTAGTGATATCCAGGAGCCAAACAAAGCAGGGCATCCCAACTGCAGTGCTAACAAGTTAATAGAAACTTTCTGCCCCATGAGCCTATAATTGGCACAGACAAGGCATGTGAAAGGTCAGAGCAAAGAGCAATGCAATGTTTTGTTCTTCAGTGCTCCGGGAAGAGCTGTGTTTCTCAACTTCCCGATGGCTCTCACTCCACAGAAGAACAATTGAAGAAAAGAATGGAGAAGCACTACTGTTGGTATTGCTTCTGTGCAGCTGTATGAAATTGTACTGGGTCTGTAAAGAATTTTGGGTTTGGCAGGCAGATGTTGCCAGTTGGAATTCCACGTCAAGCGTTCATGTAGAGGATATGCCAGATTTCACACAGGTGGAAGTGCATGGCTCTACAGATGTGTGCACATACAGGAGATGGCCTCTGCCTCTCTGCCTAAGGTATGCAGTGCCTTGAATGGTTAAAATGTCTGCTTTATTTCTACTGCCAACTGAAGTTATACCTGACAAGGAATAGCAGCTTAGCTTGAAGACCTGGAGGGTAACAGTGTCCAAATGCTGTGAAACAGAACAGAGCATTTTAGGGTAAAATGTTAGTGTTCACAAGCAGCTGAGTTCACATGCAGCACAGGCATGAGAAAAGCACTAGTCCCAACAAACTCTGCAGGCTAAGCCAATCCTTCATCACTTAGATCCTTCAATGCAGCTTTATACCTCTGCTGTTAGAGCTTGTCTTTCATTTGCCTGCTCAGGCAAAGCATCTCCCACTCTCAGAAATCTCCTCCCTGTCTGTGAGCTTTACCAAGTTCCCTCTTTACCTTAAGTTGGCTAATGTAGAAGCTGTCCAAGGCCGACTAGAGAACTGCCAGTAAGATGTGAGAGACTGATACCTTCACTGTCCCTTTACAGTTTTCTTGTTCTGGCATAATTTTTATTCGCAGTAGGTATCCCATGGCCAGGGAAGTGCTGTGTGTGAAAATCCAGGTAAAAATGAGCTGCAGCTGATTTGATTACTTCCTTAACAGTTGTCTGTCTGCAAAAGCAGTAAGTAGCAGAGAAGATATAACATGCAGTGCTGCCGAGATCCATGCCATCTTCATAGCTTGGACAGGACACAATAAGCAAGGACACAAAAGCAAATGTACGGCTAGACAGGAGCAAGAAAACTGTGAGAAGCAGCTCATCCACTCACAGTGCTTCTAGACCAGCAATGGAAAGCGAAGCAGGCACCCCTAGGTGCAAACTCACTTGCCTAGTGATAGTTAGCTAACAGTTGGCAGAACCTGTCAGTAGGATTGCCAGTAGCGCTGGGGCATGTGCCTTCAGCCAGAGTTACAAGGGCACACGGGCAACTCTCTAAGTGGATCCTAATTGGGTTTTTTTTTCAATACCATGAAACTTTTACAATGTCTAGCTCCAGTGGTGAGGTGCATCCATGTGCTAGAATCCTTTGTAGTGGGCAGATTATGTCCTCTTTTGCCTAAGCTGCCCCACCTGAAGAAAAGAGGCCACAGACTTTTCTCCTAGTCAGTGTATTCTTGGAAAGCAACAGCACATGTGAAAGGACTACATCAGGCTCTTCTACACATGGAGGGCAAAGGATGGTGATAGCCTGTCTGTATGTGCTTGATGTTTGAGCCTGGCATGTTGATGCCTGCATTGGCTAGTTCGTGTCAGATTCAATGAGGCACCTTCCCTAGCAGCAATGATTCACAAACATTTTGCTCTGCTCCCCACTGGCTTCCTTGTTGCCGAGGCAGCACTTCATCTGGTTGCTCTGGATCCTGTCTGAATGTCTCATCAGCTGCTTGTTATGGCCCAGTCTGAACTCTGCCTTCTCTTTCAGTTTGTCCCACAGGCAGCACCCGCTCCAGCAGGGTCCTGTAAGCAGGGCAGTTATGGCACAATCCGTCCTTCCGCCTGCTCACTGAATGATTGATATTGCTTCCTAAATCTGCCATTACCCCAGACCCTTCCTCCCATACCAAAGCAGACCTTTACCTCAAGCTGGCCTGCCACTGCTGTTTCTCTCTGGATGGGGAACAGGCTCATTACCCTAATCTCTAGAGACCTTTCAGTTTAACCCAAGTATGCATTTGCAAGTATGTTAACTTCTCACACCCAATTCCCTGTCCTAACAGAATTTTTGGAAGAACAAGAATTTTGGAAATGTCAAAATATTTTAATTTGGGGTCAATTTGTTTTCAAATCACATCTGACTACGCTATCGTATGTCATCTTTCTAAAAGCACTGGAATTTTAACAGGAGTGCATATGCCATGACTACAGCCACCACAGGCATCCTGTGATTCTGTTAGCCACAGTACACTATGGGCAGCATAAATTCAAGGATAAAGAATGAGATTCATTGGATAATGTGAGAAAACTGTAAGGTTATGGATCTGGACTGTTAACATCATTCTAGCAAACACTGCAACTTGGAAAAAGTTCACACAAAGCAAAATATTTTTGTGGGTTTAAAATTTTTCCTTGGAAAATGTTAGCAAAATGGAAATTTACCAGAAAAATCACTATGCTGAAATCCACATACTCATCTTAAAATAATTTGTAAGGAGAATCTATATCTAACTTCAGCTTTGAGATGCCTCATAGCCATGCACTGCGGTATACACTTACAACTATGCTTGGTTAGAGGCTTTTGAGAGTGCAAGATGGCTCCCAGCCCTTCAGACACACTTGCAGTTTGATCTTTTTGTTTTCTCATCTCTTTGCTCCAGGCTCCCAGACTCCAGGGAGCTCTGGAGTACGGCTTCTGTTAGTAATCCTCCAAGACTGCCTTTTCATCCCTCAAAATTTGCCACGGGCGACTTTGTCCACTTCAGATACCTCCTCTATGCAGGCAACTCATTTAGTCTTTCTTCCAGACAGACCTCTTTCCTTTTTCCCATAGTTTAACAACTTGTGTAAAGATAAATCTTTCTTATCCTGAGCTGCAACACTGCCTCTGTTCTGCAGTATGAACAGCATTCTTTTTCTGTTTACAGCTTTTCCCTTCTCTCCGCATTTACACAATGTAACTGCCTGGAAATCAGCAGCATTTCTGTTTTGATGAAATCATTCATCCAGCCACCCAGACTTGCTCATGAAGGATTAAGTACACATAAAGGATATCTCCTGCCCGAGCTACCTTCTGGGAGGCTGGATGGCACCAAGTAACCTGTGATGCCTCCCACCCCTCTGCAGCTAAACAGGGTGGTCAGTTTTTCAGACCCTTTGCCTCTTCAGACTGTCCTGTTGCAAGGACATGTATACTGAGCAGTTGAGGAGTGAACACATTAATCTCTTCAGGATCATGATCTCTGGTGTTTTTAACTTCTGTGATTAAAAGTAATGCTCTATCCCAGTGAATTTGGCATATTGGGTGCTTTTGTAGCAGTGTGTGGTGTTTTTCCTTTATTCTACTGCTCCACTTCCACACTCACAGGATACTGGCACAGGAGTCACTGCACACACAAGAAATAATGGAAAAATTGGTCTTGTGAGATGGCTTGTCTGTCAGGAAAGAATTTTACATGCTTAGTTGCTCATGTCACATGGCAAAAAAAAATCCACTTCCCTTAGATTTATTCGTACAGATTACTGTCAAGCAAGTCTGTCACATGGTGCTGTGTTTATTTCAAAGTTTAGATGGTTTCTGGTGGAGGTGTTAAATCCATACAGCATCCATTTCTCCTGCTGCAGAATTGGTCCTCAGCCAAGACACTGAAGTTATTTTGCCTCTTCATATTCTGACGAATTCACTCAGGTGAGCATGAAGCAATAGCCAAAGCAGCTGCTGTTGGATGAGTGTTCTTTATCCAGAGGGTGGAGGGTTAAGTGAATTCCTCCTGCTCTCCACGATGGCTACCCTGTGTTTTGCCTTCCCTCTTTCTCCTGCACTCGGATAATTCCCCCAGAGGCAAGGGTGCGGGTGAGTGGAAATGTTAAAAGTCACCTGATAGGATGCTGCCCGGCTCCCTTCTCTCTGAATAGCATAAGCTCTCCTCCCTTGGTGATAGTGGGAGCAATTCTGCAAGGCTCTGCTCAGCAGACTGCAGTTTCCTGCAAATGCAAAACTAAAATCCATCTTTGTGTGGACTACTTACTGTCCAGGGGTTTGTGTGTCTTCTTGCCTTGTTTTTTTTTCCCTAAATCTCTCTTTTCAAAAGGAAGGTCTATCCTGCTGCTAGCAATGCATTCTGAGAGGTGGCTATGTTGGTGTTACTCTGCTTTCTGTGTGTTGGCATTCATGTTCACATCCTTGATTAAAGGTAGGATCTCTTTGATTCTAGTCTCTAAAATATTTTATAGTCACAGTCTCTGCATCTGTTTTCCTAGAATGAATTCAATGTAAAGCTTTCACCAGCTATTTCTAACTTGAAGTCTGTAACAATATTTGAAGAGAACTAAAGCAATTCTGGTTTTCACACATGAATCACTTAATTTTGGTTTGATAACTAATTGAGGAACTGTTCCTATCAAAGCATGAAAATTAAATAGGAATTATAGTGATTTCATTTGATGCTTAAATTTGCAGTTGCTTAAATAATGCAGGCTAAAGATGTGCATGTTTGGTTCTCACTCCTTCAGAGTTGAGAACGTGATTTATTTTTTTCACCACTGTTTGTATCTATGGTTAAATGAGCTGAACTGATTTCCATGCACAAATCTCAGTGAGGTTCTACAGGATTTTTGCTTTTAGGACATTACTTTTTTTTTTTTGAAGGTCTCACTTCTGCTGATGACCAAGACAGGTACGAATTAGCATGCCTGTGTTAGCAAGGCAGAAGGCATAGTCTTAAAGCAGCACCAGTGGGACAAGAATCTGTAACTGAAGTACAAAAATGAAAGCCCGAAATACTTGCCTGTCCCTGTTACTTTGCTTTCAAGGCATGTGCCTGTTAAAAAGCCAGGAGGAATATTTCAAATGAAACATGATTTTATACTTGCTGGCTTTACTCGACAGACTTTGATAAGAGATTCATGTTCCCATGGTAGGGTACTTCTAGTCACAGTGCAATAGATGATGATGAGGAAATCTGAAAAGGAAATTAAAATTTCCTTGTTGAATAGCACATTATGTGTTACACAAATATCCAGACTTTACAGACATTCATGTATCTTCTCTGAATGATGCTAAAAGATGAAACAAAAAATCAAGTTATGGAAATTTTACTTATTTTTTGTTTCCATATATGTAAGTCACCAGTGACCAATATTTCAGCTTTCGTGATAATCCCCAGAATCTGAGCATGCTTTGAGCATGCCTTAGAGGCATTAAAAATTGGGGAAGCACAGCCTAAGCATGAAAACAGCGCAGTATGCTGAGACTAAGCACCTCCCTGTATGACATCTGTGCTACCACAGGCCCTTGTGTTCACTGAAGGAAATTGGAATGTCTCATGGTGTGCCAGCGTCCACACTGCCTCACACAAACCCCTTCTGTGTTTCATATTTGCAGTCATAAATGCTTACCATGATTTCTGTACTGATATGTTCTAGCACAATCTGGGACACAAAAACTTACGACAGTTTATCTGAAAGACAAATTTTTCCTCAGTGGTATCAGTAATATCGTTGCATCATTGTACAGCTTTGATAACATTGCTGTGCTCAATATGAAGAGCAAGCAGTGAGGCAGCTTAGTGCCTTTCTTATACTTTATTCCTGCTAAGCCATCCAGTCTGTCCTGCACTGACTGGGGGTTGCAACTAAAAAATTGTGCTATTTGAAGAGCTGAAATAACAAATATGAGGTTAAAATGTAGTCATATTTTTTAAGACTAGGAGGCATCACTATAACAACCTAATCGGGGTCCCTGCCATAGATTGAGACCCAGTAGTCGCAGCCTCAAGTTTTTAATTTCTGAGTAAGTAGCTATGCTTTTCATAAACTCTCAGTTTTGCCCTAAAAACCTTGCAAAGATGAAATCCAGCACATTTTTGCTTTTTCTGCTTCATACCACATTATTCTACCTTGGTCTGATAGCAGGGTGGGTCAAAGAGAGGCACATAGGCTAGATTTTAGAATAGGAGACCCTTTGAGAAGAAAAGGAGCGGTGGGCAGTATCCTGTGGGAGAATGCTTTCAACTGGCAGCCCTCTACTGTCTGTGCTCCTGTGTTTTGATACATGGTCACAAGCACAGCATCCAGGAATACAGCACAAACTAGTATGTTACCTATCACCTTCTTTCCCTCTTCCTTACCTCTGGCATAGCTGTTCTTTATTCTGTCTTACACAGACACTGCAGCCTGTGAATCAGAGGAACGGTTGTTTCACAAACTCTTCTCCCAGTACAACCAGTTCATCAGGCCAGTGGAAAATGTGTCTGATCCTGTCACTGTGTATTTCGAAGTGGCCATTACCCAGCTCACGAATGTGGTAAGGCTGCTTACAGAATACTGCTTGGGTTTGGGAGTGGTTGCAAACACACAAAATTACTAACGCAGCAGATATAATCGTGATGGTTGCACCTACAGCTCTTGTAGCTGACATTGTCCTGTGCACACTTGCATACATGCTGAGAATTTTGCTGTTCTTTCTGCCAGCAGAGTTATTCCAGTTACTCAAACGAGTAGTTCAAACTACACAAACTGATTTGCTTACTCTGTAGCGTCAAATCATTTACTTACTCTGTAGCATCAAATCCCTCCACCCTGGGCAGCAGCCTGTGGCACTCAAAGCAACAGTACTCAAAGTTCAAGTCCACTCTCCACAGAGCTAGCCCATGCCACAGATACCTGGTTGTGTCTGCATTGTGCAGCATGTGGGCTAGTACTTTAGTGGAGTCCATGTTGTATCCCAGGGGTTGTGAGGGATATAATCTTCTTCTTTTGCAAATTTTTTCGGTCTGTTTCAAAATAGAATGATTTGTCCTGGAAAGGACATTAAAGCTCATCCAGCTTCAGCCTCCCGGGCACAGGCAGGGACACCTTCTGCTAGATGAGATTGTCCAAGCCCCCTCCAACCTGGCCTTGAGCACTGCCAGGTATGGGGCAGCCACAGCCTTTCTGGGGAACCTACTGTGTAACCTGCAGAGAGCTCTTTAGAGCAGGGATGACTGTTGTGTGTTCTGGGATGCACTGTATACATGAGTGAGTGTGTCTGAGGTGGCAGACCTGCTGGGCATGGCAGAGGGACTGTGGAAGAAGCAAAGCCTGACCTTAACCCTTGCTCAAGTCTGCTCTGTGAAGCAAATTATCCACAGAACAGATGCTGCATTTTGATTAAAAGGTACCTAGTGGAATCCTTAATAAAGTGACAGGCAAACTGTGAGGAGCAACATTCAACAGCAGCCAGGGAGATAAGGAAAAATGAAGGCATTGAAAATCAAGGTAAAAGTAAGTCAGAAAAATTATGGTATCAGTTAATGTGAAGTTCTAGTTTACTTTTTAATCAAAAAAGTTGGCCATCTCAGGATACTGTAACTGATTTATGGAGTGAAGATGTACATTCCTGTGTTTCTTTCTAGGATGAAGTCAATCAGATTATGGAAACAAATTTGTGGCTAAGACATGTAAGTGACTGCATTGCATTTCTCATGCATTTTGCATTGATGTGATAGCCCATGTTACCTTACCTTGAAACCTACAGATATAGAATAAGTGATTGCTTTTTTAATAAGGATTTTAAAGCTATGAATGAGGAGAAGCTCCATTAACCAAAGCCATATTTGAAAAAATGGTCATCTCCATATTGAAGATTTCAATCAAAACATATACTGGCAAAAGGAACATGCCTCTATTTTCGTGAGGGATTTAGCATTTACGCAGACAGAGATCCTCAGAGGACCTAAAATGCTGAGCAAACCAAGCCAACTTTCACAAAAAAACCCTATTTCCTTCAGGCACTGATTGTGGTCCACACAAAGTTTTCTCTACAAGATACTGTACTTATGATCAAGATCTTCAGGGTAGGCTGCTATAGCATGGAGCATGGTCCCATGATAGGGCATGGCAGGAGAGCTGCTGGGCATCCTTCACTGTCTCTGACTTGGTAATTCACTACCCTTGTGGAACCGATAATGTCTCCTGACAGCAATCACCTGTTGGTGTGCATACATAACTCCTTCCTCACTAAGATGCTCATCTCCTTTTATGCTGGCCTCCTTTACACTGCAGGGTGCACTCTCAAGACAACTACAGCAAGGCCTGTATGCATTCTCTCTCTGCAGTGCAGAGATAACCTTGTGCAGGTAAGGGTCTATACTGATGTAGCAAGACAGAGAAGAGACCTCAGCATGGCAGCAATGGAAATCAGTCCTATCCCCTCACAGAGAAGGGAATGACGAATCAATGGAGTAATATTCGCAAAAATCCAGTGTTTCTCCAGGTCATGGCCTTGTTGTCTTTCAGACCATTGTCCCCCTCTACGTGTGCTGCACATTCAGTCTTTATCATAGCCTGTCATTTTACAGGAAGATCTGAGAAAAACATATTTGCTGATAACACAAGAGGTTTAAATTCTTTTCTACTCTTCTTTCAGATCTGGAATGACTATAAATTGCGATGGGATCCCAGAGAATATGGTGGCATTGAATTTGTTCGGGTACCAGCAGATAAGATTTGGAAACCAGATATTGTCTTGTATAATAAGTATGATGAACACTTTTCCATTTTTTCCTTTCTCTCTTATGTGCCTTCTTGCAGTGCCCATGAAAGACATTCTACTTTCATGGTAATTTTCTTTTATTTGCTTAATTTGTTTTTCTAGTGCTGTGGGAGATTTTCAAGTTGAAGGCAAGACCAAAGCCCTCCTTCGCTATGATGGAATGATCACCTGGACACCACCCGCTATTTTTAAAAGCTCCTGTCCTATGGATATTACCTTTTTTCCATTTGACCATCAGAACTGTTCACTGAAATTCGGCTCATGGACCTATGACAAAGCCAAAATTGATCTTCTGATCATCGGATCCAAAGTAGATATGAATGACTTTTGGGAAAATAGTGAATGGGAAATAGTTGATGCTTCTGGCTACAAACATGACATCAAATATAACTGCTGTGAAGAGATCTACACAGACATAACATATTCCTTTTATATTCGAAGGTTGCCCATGTTTTATACCATAAATCTGATTATTCCCTGCCTCTTCATCTCATTCCTGACTGTGTTAGTTTTTTACCTGCCATCTGACTGTGGTGAGAAAGTAACTCTCTGCATCTCTGTGCTCCTTTCTCTGACTGTATTTTTACTGGTGATCACAGAAACAATCCCATCCACCTCCTTAGTAATTCCCCTTGTAGGAGAATATTTACTATTCACTATGATATTTGTGACTCTGTCAATTGTCATCACTGTGTTTGTCCTGAACATACATTACAGGACTCCAACCACACACACAATGCCCAAATGGGTAAAAACAGTCTTTCTTAACCTGCTCCCCAAAGTCCTGTTGATGCAGCGACCACTAGAACAGCAAAAAAAAAACTTGTCCAGAAAAAACAAGAAAGGATCAGCCAATACACCAGGCAAGTCAAAACACAGCAAGCACAAAGATACCAAATTACACAAGGAGGAGCGATGCAGCCACTGTGGTAACGCAGCTGAACTCACTACCACCAAAAGAAGACAACTGAGCCATCCATCACTAAAATGGATGGCAGAGCACCTGGAGTACTCCCCAGAAGTGAAGGACGTCATTAGCAGTGTTCAGTTCATCGCAGAGAACATGAGATCTCAAAATGAAACCAAAGAGGTAAGGGAGGTAACCACCTAGCTGGGCAAGGGGCCACACTAACAGCAGTGAAAACATGTTCTAGGAGGGCAGCCCAGAGGAACTGAAGTTGTTGGGTATTGAGAAGAAAATGCTTTGACCTGTGGATGGGTCAAAGTTTCCTACAGAAAGGGAGAAAATAAATCTTCCACTTGGGAGGGAACAAATACAATGATCTCATCTGGTCTTCCTCTGTCCTCAGTGGGTAATTTAGGCAATAGAGTTTTAGATTAGACATAAGGCTCACCCTTCAAAGTAAAGGAGGAACATCAGCCTTTTGCGCCATGAGGAATGCACTCTGATCAGCAGTGATTCAGGCAGAGTTGATCCTACCACAGGGCAAGGGATAGACTAGACAGGATATTTCAAGGTCTCTTCCAACGTTGCTTCTGCAGATCCTCAAAAGCAGCACTCTTCCACTGCTCACCAACTGCTCAGTCCTGGTAAGAAGGGACATCTCAATAGAAAGTATGGTTTTTGCCAAGCAGGGTGCTTTTCTGTGTTGGTAATGGAACAAGCAAATTTTGGGAGCTGCTTTTGAAAGAGCAGGGCTTGTCCAGCAGTGCAGTGGTTGATCTGGAGAACTATTCTCAAACAGTGATAAGTCTCATAAAGTTGTTCCTTTCAGAATGCTGTTGTCTGTACTTTGTTTCAGTCTTCTGGCGTGTTCTGATATTTTTAGCAATTTAACTAATTGTGGGTTCAACAATATAGTATTTTCTGCCATGACAAACATTTGCTGAAATGAAAGTTGAGCTTTGAGGGAAGAAAGATTAAAAAAGGGGATTTAAAAATGAAACTTGATGTCTGAACTAATAGATTTGCTTGTGTAAGGTTACAAATCTTTTATCCTAACTGGGATTACTGTCATAGAAAATGATGCACTTTGGAATTTAGGGAATTCCAGGGCCACATACTCAGGTGTAAACACAACTAAAAGAACCTTCAAAAAAAGAGTACCCCACATCCCACACACCCAGGCCTTAAAAGGAATAGGAATTATCTGAAACTTCAGTATGTTTTTTGAAAGTGTTTAGAATCTCATGAAACATTTATCATTGACCTGTCATAAAATGTTTGCTTTTGGTTTTAAAGCTCCTTAGATGCTCTATGATGACAAAAAACATTTCAGAATTAAATACTGCTGTATTTGTATTGAAAAACACAAATACTTTGTGACAGAAATGTTGAAAGATATTCTTTCTATCAGAATATTTAGTTGAAAAAATCATCACGAATGCATGCAACTTCTGTGCAATAAAAAAGAATGACTTTTTTTTATTATGTGTGCCCTGCAGAGAAAGTTTTTTCTGTAAAAAAGGTCCATAACTTTCTGAATAAAGTGCTACCGTTAAGGCCTGGTGACTGAATTCGTAGGATAAGTCAGCCCAAAGCAGAAGACAGTAATCTGTCAGCACAGAGGAGGATGGGGTTTGAGCTGAGCCTCGCTAATACCTATGCCCTTAATGTTTTGCTTGATCTCAACACTTTAGTCCTGCTCTCCCTATCGCAAAGCTGCATAAAACACATCCATGTACTATATTCAGCTGATTTCTCCCATGCACTCCAAAGAAGAAACTTCGCATGAAGCAGTCTGAATAACATGCCGCCTTGATTACACAGCTCATGATACGTCTTCCATTGACACTTCTGCTGATTTGAGCTTTGCAAATCTCTCCTGCCACATGGAATTTTATTCTTAAGTCTCATGTGTGCATCAGCAGTTCTGTATCTTACTTTTCAAAATGTACTGGTGATGAGAAATGGGATTTTTCGTTCAAAATCCTCTTTGGGGAAAAAAAGGGGTGTGTTCTCAGGAAAGCACCAGGGAAATGATTCTGCAGGCTTCTTCTGCTTTGGCCAGACATATAAATCCATATGGGTGGTATCACACACTAGTCTCGTACAAATAAAAGCCCTTCAAAAATTGTGGCAACATTTACAGCAGCTGGAGTTCTTGCTGCATTTTCTTTCACAAGAAGCACAGCAGCAGCCTCTTGGAGAAAAAGATCAAGAAACTGGGAAAACAAGTTCAATATCCCTCAGCAGAGAGCTCTTAACCAGTCACTAGTCTTATACGCGTGAATATTCTGATGCAGTGGTCCTTGTATGTTAGTCAGTGGGGCTTGGTTACAGTGACAGTGTGGCAAACCGGGCCAGAACAGCAAACTCTTGTGTGTGCTATCAGGATAAATTCTTTGACAAGGTCTAGTAATGTGCAGCTATGGTACCTGATGTTGAAGTACCCCACTCTGCACCCACCAAATGATCAGGTCCTCTTTGTTAATGTCAGCATCACTGCCATAGCTTGTCAACAGATTTGAATATTCAGAAAAATTCAGCACCCTTGGACTGTGCTGGATGTTCTCAGCCAGAAGTGGTAAATGCTATTAGAAAATCAGCCGCCACTAAAGACATTTAAAACTGCAACAACTATAAGCACAACAAGCAACATTCTTGACAGCACGTATGTTCTTCCTCACATTCAAAAGCAAAAGGGGCATTTCTATTCCATAATGTCATAGATTCATAGATTCATGGAGTGGTTAGGGTTGGAAAGAACCTTAAGATCATCTAGCTCCAGCCACCCTGCCATGGGCAGGGATGCTTCACACTAAACCATGTCTCCCAAGACTCTGTAAACCTGGCCTTGAATAACACCACCAGGGACTGGAGCATTTACCACTTCTTTGGGCAAAACTTGCAAATGCATGTTACATTACACATAGTTTATTCTTTCTATTTTTTTTCTCTTGCAGGTGGAAGATGATTGGAAATACGTAGCTATGGTAATAGACAGAGTATTCCTCTGGGTTTTTATAATCCTCTGTGTGTTTGGGACTGCAGGGCTCTTCATCCAGCCACTAATAGCAGATATGTAACTCAATTCACTGATTTTTATCCACTTCTATTCTTGGTTCATTTTTGGCTCAGAACTGTTCCCTGTATATCTGTCCTCTTACATAACCCCTTTCCTCACCACCCGCTCAGCATCCAGCCACAGAGGAAAGGAAAAGCAGAGGGAAGGGTCCACTGGGAAAGCAAGCAACCCAAAACAGAATAAGAAGAGGACTGAAAATGGGAGATGAGCACAGTGTCTTTCGCTCAGTGATATCAGCAATAACAATCACACTGAGGGTCAGAAGAGCAGAATGAAGTTACTGTGCTTTTCTCTTGGTTTTGGAATACAGGGCTACTAGGTCAGCTCTGGAGCTTCTGAGTTCATTGCTCAAAGAGGACTCTGCCTGGCTTAATTTTTCTCTCCTGATTACAACTCTCCCTCAGCTTTGAGATAATTTCCATTTTCTCTCTATTTCTCTCCCTCTACAGCAGCAAGTTTTTTTGGCATGATGCTTAGCTGTGCTACCACAGTCCTCCTGACCGCGGCAATGCTCTTTCTCCTGTTCTTGTTTGAGGGCAGCCTATAAAAGCACAAAAAAATCTAGTCCCCCAACACTGTAACATTTTCAATACAAACTAAAATAAGGGCTCCCCGTCTTCCACAATGTATGTGCATGAATGAGAGTCCCAGATCAACAAAGCATGTGTTTACATTGATATCTGCTTTCAGACAGGTCTTATGCGTTTAATCACAGTTGAAGGCAAATTGACTTAGTATTAGAATGTGGTTACTGCATAAGGCAAACACATTTGAAAACTACATGTTTCTGTGATATTTGAAATCCTGTTCCTTTGCATGCCACCAAAGTGCCCCTTTACTTCATGATACTGAGTACCAAGAGTTTGATGAGCACCCAGGTATAAGGCCAGCAGGAAAAGTTTTGTCTCTAGGTCCCTACTCATCACAGACAGTATTGGCTTTACAGCATTGGATTGATTTGACCAACTTGGATTGCACACACCCCAGCAGGAGAAGGCAGGCTATCCTGAACACTACGCAAAGCTGGGCATGTTCGTCTGAACAGCTCTGCAGCAGTTTTCCATTTGCTGGCTCCTCACGAGTCAGTGCTGTGTGAGCAAACCCGTAACTTTAGGAATATTTTCTTTGGGGCTGAGGTTGCTGCTGAATAACCAGGTTAGGTTCCCAGTCCTATTGTGTTTAATCCTGAAGTACTGTAGATGCGCATTTTATGTGTTTCTATTCTGTATGGACAGTTTACCCTTAGATCCCATGTCTGTTTACGATGTTGTTGAGTTTGTGATGAAGGATTCTTCTCTAAAAGGTACCATTACAATTAAAGCCAATGGCTGCAAGAGTAAAAAGCATTGCTTTCTTATAGGAGGCTCTAAATTTTATTGTTTGGTATCTGTGCAGTGTTTTCAGTGTTTGCCATGTATCAGCCTCTGCTTTGAACATCACCAGCCCTTGGAAAGTATAACTCTGTTCCTGAAGTCCCTGGCTGGCCTTTTCCTCCTTTTTGACTCTCCATAAAAAATAGAATAAAACTAAGTGTACACGTTAGAGATAAAGATGGAATGAAAAGAATGTAACTGTCTTAATGCAGTAGCTGAAATATGTAAAGTCATGATTTTCTAGAAGAAAAACGTATTTTCTGTAATCCCCCTTAATGGTGCTTAATTACGTAGTGACTGACAGATATATGAACAAGCATGGTTTGCTTTGTCAGCCTGTCAATTAAATATCAATCCTGGGATATACTTTCTTGAAGAGTTTGTATTTTTTAAAAAAACTCCCTGGTTTATGATGTGTTTAGAGATGCTACTATATGATATTTGTTATGCTGACTCTTTAATCAGAAAGGAGGGACGCAGAAAGGAAAGGAAGTTAAAGGGGAGAGCTGCATTCTAATCCCAAAAGCTTCATTTTACAGGAAAGCCATCTGGCTACCAGCATTCACTGTTGCAGTCTATGACCTTCTGAGCAATGAAAGTTCTGTGGCTGAAGGCGTACCGCGTTGGTGTCTTAGGTATGACAGCTACTACCCCACAGCCAGTAAGATGACTTCAGCAAAATCCCTGTCTTTTTGTCAAAGCATTCACAATTGCACAGCTCCTCACCTCCAGTTACGGGGCCTCAATGCTTCAGCACCAGCTCTCTGTCTTTGCCGTTTACAGTACTAGACATCACTCTGTCTTGCCTCTGGACCTCACAGGGTTTAGCTCGTCAGCCTAAGAAAGTAAGATTTACAAAGTCACATTCTGTCTCTTTCTGAGTGCACTATTTCCTCTTCCTTCACTCCACCCAGTAACTTTTTGATCCTTTTTTCGCCATCTTCAGCTGTGTTTGATGCATTCCAGACTGGATCCTTGCATACTCCTGCCAGCTTTGTGAAAGCAGTTGGTTGATTAGAGAGCTGGGGGGAGTGATACAATAAGCATCTCACCTTGAGGAAAGCTGCAGTAGAGGCTCATCTCTGAGCAGACATAGAACCCACACAAAAGTGACTTCTTTATTTGTCACAGATCTTTCTGGGGGATCTTCTAACTGAAATACTAAGAAAAGTTTCAATCAGAGCTGGTGCCGTCCCAAGGAAGACCATTTTTACACTTTCCCCCCACTAAAAGGCCCAAAAGAGTTTGTCGTATTTGTCTCCCTGTGAATGATGATTCACATGGTCCTGCAGAGCAGCATTCAGGTCGATGCAAACCACTGCCCAGAAATCAAGGCAGCACATGTTGAGACAGTAGTGAGGCAGAGGGTTGTTAACGGTATTTAAGATTTGCAATTTGCAATGTTGACATCCACAGGCAGATAGAGTATGTGGAGCAGAGGGAAGGAGCAGAGGACTATCTGCCCCAGTGTCCTCCCTGGTTGTGTTTTTCAGTGGCAGGCCAGGCTGTGGGACATGCTGAACACATTTGCAGGCTAGTGGCACAGAGGTTCAGGGAGAAGCTCAGAAATAGTCAGTACAAGGAAATAATGAGTAGCAAGACTGCAGGAAGGCCGAAGGCCAAAGCCCAAAGGCCATACCTGAGCAGAGTTCATATATCTCCTGCTCCAAGGGTGTGAACACTGCTGACCTTTACTAGCAGAAGCAGAAAAAGCAGCCTGGCGTCAGACACAGCCATGAGACACAGCCATGTGTTGCCTGCGGGTGGGCAGCCAAAGTGTTGCCAGGTGAGGCCAGGACCATCTGCCAGCTAAGCACCCGAGGCATTTGCCCCAGAGAGGATTTTGTCATCTGTCATGGCTAGCAGGCAGGCCCCTTGCAGGGGTGCTCAGAGCAAAGCCTATCACTAATAATTCCAAGAGTCTGTAAATGCTGGAAGGAAGAGCTTGCTGTGTGTTTTCTTACAGATGTTTCACAGTCCTGGCTAGGGGAACAAACTGGCTTAATGCAAGAAGAGAGGAGCAGCTGGTGGTAAGCTCAGTGTGTAAGAGATTTATGGCAGTGTTGTATATTAAGACATCTATTGCCTATATATGCTAAATTACCTGGGCTTCTTATAGGCTCCTGCAATATAATAACCAGATCTGAATGCTCCCTCCTCAAACTCACAGACAGAGCTAAAAAGTTATGAGGACTTTCCAAGAACATTGAAAACCCTCTCTGTTCAAGTCAATTTGAGAGAAGTCTTCTAAAATGGTCTACAATCTAGACTTTGTTGACAACAAAACAGCAACAAAACCCAGCATATAAACACCGTCACCCCAAGAGTCATTTAATAAATACATCTTTATTAATAGCAATTGCACAAGTGAACAGTACTTTCTGTAGTGACAAGACAAGATGGGATTATATTAACTCACAGAGGTCTGGTGTGCACACATGATACATGCACCAAAATACTTGTGTGTATTTCTAATACCTTCTAACCTTCATCCCTAGGGAGAAAGTTTCAAGGCTAGCTAAAGCTTTAACACCAGATTCACACTTAGATGGTTGAAAATTTGATCTCCATATCCTTGAAAACTTTTGCAGGTTCTGAATGGGATTTTCTAAAGCACTCCATGTTAGAGCCTGAACACTGCTGCAGCAGAAGTGGTGAGAGAAATCTGTGCATTTTCTGTCAGGTCTCACTTGCACTTTTAAGGACTGTTTCTAATCATGCAGAAGGATCCCATTTAAATGAACACCAGGAAATTCTGGGTTTCCTGGAAACATGAACAAGCCAAACCCCAAAGGTGCATCTTCCTGGTAGCCAGCCCGCCCCACAGTCTCAGGAGAAACTCCACTTCTGCACCAACCACAAGTTTCATTTGCTGAAAACGTTGTCTGCAGCTTCCCTGCAACTGAACTGTTTAGGAAGTTCACTATTGCCTTATGGAGTAGTGCAACAACCTTTCTACATGTGACGTGCTTCAGGTGGTCTTCCACTTGTCCTGTGAACAAGCAGGTGCAGGAATCATAGTTCCTAAATGCAGAACATGGGGAAAATCCTTACTTGTTCAGCCTTTTGGTATATTATAGAGCAGCAGACAAAATTCGATATCTGAAAAGAAGGCAACACCTTGTAGCTTCCTGATGGCCGAGAGGAGAGATGAAGTGTGCATGCCATAAAGGCTGGTAGCAAGTGAGCAGAGTAGTAAATTCTGCCACTGTTCAGCTGATCCTGCAGCAAGGTGAGGCCACAAATTCAAGGTTTTGAACATCCCATCTAAAATGTGTTTGTACTTTGTCTGATTCACATGCTGGGCAATTGCCAGTTCTGACACATGCACAAAGCGAGCTGTACAGATGTATTTTTTACTTGGAAATGTAGATAAACTGGGTGCTGATTTGTGTTCGTACTATAACTTCTTTTATAAAGTTGTATTTTAACTGGCAGATCTGCCTTCTAAGTATAATTGTGACAGAAGTACTATTTCCAATTTTTGCTAATAATATTTGCTTTTATTGTAATATAACTGAACTATTAGTAAAATACTTATAACCCAACTGTGCGCCCCAGTTCACTTTAGGACTCAACTGTGCACCAAGACTTTCTCTGGTCTCAGGCAAATCTATAACTGATAGGGTTGTATGAAGATAGAAAGTACTAGCCAACACCCACTGTTGTCATCACCTTCCCTTGTTCTTGCTGTTGCCTCCTATTCTGTACAATAGAAACAAAGCTCAAAAGGCCCCACCATCCCTTGGCATTGTACTTGCTATATGCTGCTGTGAGAGCATTTTCTACAAAGTGCTGTTCAGCCACATCTGTAACGCAGGAGTAAAGATGAGAACCGAACCTGTCACTGACGCTACCAGAAACAGCCACAGGAAAATCCGATCCAGGACTTGAGCTACAAATTTCCAGTCTTGGACAACCTGGGAAGGAGAGAGGGAGAACAAACAGAACAGTAATGAGCCCGGTACTCTGTTGAAACTGCTACACATATTTCAGCTCCAGAAGTCTGTTTTTAAGTGTGTTGCACTCTCAGACTGTTATGGATTACCTTTTCTGCACTCATAGCTGTGAGTCACTCAAACCCCCAAATAATCCCATGGTTTTACACACATGGTAATCAGACTGTCCAAATTCAGGCTGTCCAAAAGCTTTTTAAGTAAGTGCCCATGTGAAAGGTTACAGACTCAAGCCTGAAGATGGCTTTAAATCGAACTCAGCTTCTTTTCACAGAGCTGCATTTCCCATGAAGTGCCAGGACTTGGCTCTAGCACAGCATTTTGATGCAGACAGCGGCTCCAGTACAAGTGGTCCCGTTAGCTTGTGTTTTCCTAAGTGCTCTCTTGGCTCAGATTGTGTGCATTCAGGAAGGGGATTTTGCATTATGAGTACTGGCACAGCCCTGCACACACAAAAGAGCTATTTTTAAAGAGCAGTTAGGAGGACTTTTCCATTAAGAATTATTTCAGCTTCAAACAGAAGGCTTTAGGCATGAACACTATATGCTGGCACACTGCATGTTAGACTTACTGTTCAACTTTCTGCTGAAGTCCTTCTCAGCAGAGTTCAAAGCAAGCCCTGGCTTTTACAAGGAGGGTGCTAGCAGAAGTTTTTCTCTCTCCATATGCTTCAAAGTATACTGTATTGCTGTCCTACCCTTGCATGAGAAGCACTGTTTATGCACTCACTGATTTGCCATTTTACTAGTCAGGGGGATTGTTAGGAAGAAGAGGAAGATGGTAGCTAGGGACTAATCTGAGCTGATACTGGGGGAAATCTGGAAGACTCCCACAGAAAACGGGGCAGCTATGCCATGTACAGTCACTGGGAGGCAAGGACAGAGACCCAGCAACTGCTGTAGAGTCTGCCTGTACGTGCTGATACTTAAGATGGATACTAAGAAAGATACACTTTCAGAGCACGCAAAAGTTCCGAGACTCATACCTATCCCCAGCTCAAGCAGGAAAAAGTTATTCAAATTATCCCAAAACAAGAATTCATTCAGGAGAGGCTGCTCTGGCCTCTTGTGCCTGTCAAGAGCAGGCACTCTCATAGCACAGCATAGCACAATACTTGAAGCAATGAGCTTTCCTGGAAAACATATGACTTATCAAGCAGGAGAAGATCCCAGGTCATGTATCAGAGGAGAGTAGGAGGAAGGGGCAAAGGAATAAGAATGCAGAAAAGGTAACAGCTTGGAAGCCATTGCTGTCAAGGAAATTGATCCCTTCCTTGCCCTCACTTCACCTACCTGTCTGATGAAATGCTCCTTTTTAACATGCCTGGAAATGTATCGGATGGAGTCAGCTGCCTTTTCCAGAAAGGCAATAACAATTTTCTCTCCATCTTTTGCTTGCTTGTGTTTCTGCTTCCCCGGGAGTTTTGATTTCAAGGTAGTTTCTTTTTCTTCAGTCTTTGAGGAGGAATAACGATCTACATGGTCCTTCATGCAGAGCAGTCGGGGCAGCTTCTGGAGGAAGAGTCTTTTAACCCAGGGAGCCATGGGATGGTAAGTTGCTGAGGACCGGTGGTGGACATTGATAACAAACACAGTCACGATGATAGAAAGGGTCACAAAAATCATGATGAAGAGCAGGTACTCACCGATCAGAGGGATGACTTTGGAAGAAGAAGGGATTATTTCCTCTATCACTAAAAGGAAAACAGTGAGGGACACAAGAACTGATGTAGACAATGAAAGCTTTTCTCCTTCATCTGAAGGCAGGTAAAACACCAGGACAGTTAGAAAAGACAATCCCAGGCAAGGGATTATTAAAAAAAGAGTGTAAAACAGTGGAAGGCGTCTCAGCACAAAGGAGTAAGTGACAAATGGGTAAGAGTACAGCCCATCTTTCCTGTTGCCTTTCATACCTTTGGCATTTAAGATCTCCCACTCCCCATTATCAAAGAAGTCTTTCCTATCTACATTTTCATCCACTAAAATCAAGTCCACCATGCTGCCATCATATGTCCACGACCCAAACTTCATGGAGCAGTTCTGCCTGTCGAAGGGGAAGAATGTCACATCCATTGTGCAGGAGCTCTTGTAACTGGCTGGGGGCGTCCAGATCACCAATCCATTGTACTTCACTATGGCTTTGGTCATCAGGGATCCTTCAAAACGTCCATCAGCACTAGGAGTTGGACGGGAAGAAACAGCACAAAGTTAAAGACTACATTTGTCCCAGACCTATTTCCTAACAGTTCTTGCTTTCAACCCATCACCTGGAGCACAAGGGAAGCCAACATTCATACTGCTTAAAGAAGCAGCCTTCTGACAGCCCACACAAGCTTCACAGTGGCTGACAACTCCTTGCTCAAGCTCTGGCATAAGCCAGAGCCATGCTACTCACTTTTCAAACAAAACAATGTCAGGAAGCCACAGGGATTCAGAGGGGATGCGGATGGCGGTGATCCCTCCATATTCCTCTGGATCCCAGGAGAGCTTGTGGTCAATCCATTCCTGTAACAAGCCAGCAGAGTCCCATACACAACATTCATTCGCTCATACATAACAGCCTCATTCCTCCTCCAAACCCCTGCCACAGAGGAACTGCGTTGCACAGCACAATGGGCACAGCATGGTTGGGAGATGTTAATCCCCGCAAGTACTGCCCTTCCATCCACAGCTGGGCTCCAGCATCCCATCCCATTGCAGGCAACCTCAAGGCAGGTGTTTCTGCAGAGCACTTGACTCTCACTTCACTCACCACCCTGCCCAGCCCACCTGAAGGTAGCCCAGAAGAAGACACTTCCCCTGGGTATGACACATCTTCTTCCCTTTGAGAACCAACCCACAGTAGTTTTGGCAGGCTGACCACACAGAAGAGCCAGCTGGCATGGCTGGTACTACCCAGGTGAAAGAGATGTGACCTTTAAGTACTTTTCAATGGAGACCTGGCTTTTTTCAGTGAATGGATTATAACACCTAATATCCACATGTTGTCCTTGCAAACCAATTAATTGTTCTTTCATCAGACAGACCTGCATGTTATTGCAGTGTAAGTAACACTATGCTGTTGTAGAGCATTTGGTTAACAATCCTGAAGGGGTAACACTAAAAAGACAAAGCAGGGGGAGTCCTGTCCATTTTCCTCATGTTGAACTCCAGAGTAATTTTTCTTCCCTCTTTCTTCTTCAAATGGGGAGATACTAACAAAGTGGCTCTAGCAACTGGAGATTTCCACAGAGATGCAGTGGAAAAGGAGCTCTCTCATCCCAGTTCATTATTGATGGGTGTATTCACTTGCCCACAGGAATAGCAGCTACAGGAAGCAAGAGCTGTAGACTGCTGTCTATACAAAGAAGCAGTAGATGAACCACTTTCCATTAAGCTCCAGCTAAGAGCTCCCCAGGGATGTGGAAGCCTCAGCCTTCTCTGGGCAATTTCCTCCATGACTTAAGGATGAACCAAAAAGTACTATTCTCTGCTTCTTCTCCCACCATATTGCTCCCTTCTTATATCTTTGATTCCACATGCTTTTCACAGCTATACCTACAGACACTTGTTATTGCAGTCCTTTACAGTGTGACAGCAACCCACAGCCTCAGTAGAGACCTAAACACAATAAGAACAAGCATCTTCTTCCTCCAGGTGCAGGGGAGAGATGGGGCCCAAGGTCATGGGCAGATAGACCTTCCCTAATATCTGGCCTAAGCACACATGAAGGTTGCAGTTGCTAAGGGTGGTGCACTGGAAGGATTAGTGGCCCCGCAACCTGCACCAGAAGAGATACGAACCCACTCTCTGAACTGCTCAAATGGCTGGCATCAGCTACCAGCGCAGCTCTGCATCCCTGGCTCCTCCGGCTGCTGAAGGACTGATGGGAGCTGTTCAGGTACGGAAATAGATGAGGGATCATTGCTTCTCTCAGCTTCACCAGCAGGGACAAAGTGCACTACTTTTAGCATGAACTGTTCTCTGTGGATAGGTATCTATCAGATGTTTCCAGCAGCATGGGCTGTTGGATGGGTACAGACTTGCGTGTGTCCCGGACACCTCCTGTAATAGGTGCAAGGGGGCTTAAGCTGGAAACATACCTGTTATGCAAGGGGATAGTGAGTGCTGACAGCAGCAAAGAACACAGTCAGCCTGTACTAACACAACAGATGCAAATACCCCTGTGAGCCACCGAGAGATACAATCATCCCTTTGGAACTGAATTGGTGCAGCCCCTCTGCTTGGGTTATTTGCTGCATCTCAAGACTCCTCCCTCCTCCCTGCCCTGCACTGATTTTTCTCCCAGCGAAAGTGCTCTTTCATGTCTGCAGGGCAAATGGCTGTGTGTTCTCTTACTAGAGCAGAAAATAGATGATGTGCAGACTTTGAAGATGAGCAGCTTAAAATGGAAATCCCTCTATGGGCTATGCTGATGTGAACTGTAGCGGAAGATACAAAGGGCCATTTCCTTTCTTCTCCCTCTTTTCCAAGCTGCTCCAGACCCTCTCATTGCTCTCCCTTTCTTCCAGTTCTGCAAAATCCCATCTCTGGGATGTCACTCAAGTGCTTAACCCACAGCAAGTGGACCAAGAAACACTGGACCCAGATTATCAACCCTTGCTAGTAGACCCCATAATTTGCTCAAACTCAGGTACTTTCTCAGTAACCACTAAAAGCTCTTTTGCACCTTGTGTGTCTGTCTGCATGTACATCATGAAGTCTCACCACCTTGAGCATATGAATATTTGAGGTGACGAAAGAAGAAAAGAAAAAAAGAAAAAAAATTTTAAAAAAAAAGGAAGAAGGAAAAGAAAAAAAAAAGAAAAACATTTTCCTAGCTGTTGTTCCTATGCAGTAATAATCCCCCAAGCACCAACTGCACATGGGACCAGTTCACACTAAGCTACAAGAATGCACGACTCCCAGTGCAGGAGACCTGGGTCAGGCCCCATCTTTTATCATGAGTCAGAAGGATCAGATAAAGCAGCTTCCACCTCATTCTCCCCAACACCAGAGAGGCAAGAGAGGATGGTTGCATGTCCCTACCTCCTGCAGCATCTTTAGAGTAACCTGCAACAGAACCTGTTTTCCCACAGCAACAGGGGTGACACCGGCTCCAGGCTATGACTCCAGGCAGGTCTATGCTGCAGTACAGACCGGGTGTTCAGCATGGATGGGCCAACCTGAAACATCTCCACATGTGTTCATGTGGCAGCTGAGAGAGGATCAGTAGGTGTCTGTCTGCATTAACATCTCAGGCCTAATGTTCTCAGGCAGCCTGCCTATGCATTTGGCCTGCTAATGTGAGTAAGTACTTCAGGTCCTTCTTTTCTGCTGTCACTGTAACCTGGGTGAAGACTTCAGACAGCCAGAGGAATGAAGGCTGCCCAGGACATCGGAGACTTTGCTGTCCTGGATGGAGCAAGCAGCAAAGTCTTCCCTAAGAAGAAGGTCAGGCCCAGGAATATTCTGTCAAACAAACTGTTAACAAAACTGAGCCATATTTCTCCTCCACCAGCCCAGTGACCACTGGGAACCATTTCCCATGGCATCATTTCAAGTATGGCTTGGGTTTCATGTTCTCTGCCTAGGATCAGCTGACATTTTTATAGACACTCACATGGTTGAGATACTTAAAATAATTATCACAAGGTCAATAAACTGGTGCGATGTAATCTAAACCAAATGCAGTGTTCTTCAGGAGTGAAGAAGAAAGGAGACCTAATTCACAACCTTTCTTGCACCTTTCCCTACTTGTATAAATTATTGTCACTTCCAGAAGCAATTATATTAGAGAGATCTGATTAATTTGGCATAGATTTTATTTAGGGTAGCATGGGTAGCACACTGGCCTTTTCTTTCGCTTTATTATGCTGAAGAAGAAATCTATCTGAGGCATCAGTGATCTTGAGCAAGAGAGGCTGTTCTTGTGTGACCTCTGAGTCTGAGACAGGATAGTCCCTCAGAGCACATGCAGCATCCCAGGGATAGCCACTGCACTTTCAGGACATGTTGTTTCCCTGAAATATAGTTGCCTTGAGCATAAAGTTAGGCTGCAGGTCGGGAGAAGAGGGCACCCTATTTCTTCAAGGCCCATTTCCCTGTCCTCTGGCCCCTTCATGTCTTTTGTGAAGTGAGAACCAAATAGCAAAAACTGCAGGCAAGGTAACATGGTGCTCTTTTTGCCTGGCCGCTCAGTGTCATGACAGGGGATGGATGTCACAGTGGGCAGAAGGCTGGGATAGCCACTCCGCTCAGCAACATCACAGCGGTGTAAGGTTTGATTTGGTCTGATTTACCTGCTTCAGCCACACATTGGTTGTCATCAGCTGATTCTTCTCATCCTAGGGTGACAGAAAGTAGAGAGGATTGCAATTTCAGAGCAGCCAGCAGAAACAGACCTCGTTCCTGCTGAGTCCAACCCAGGGGAGGTGAGGGGAACATTGCTGTGAGGGTACCTCTGTCTGGCCCCTGTGCACATTCTACTCTAATGGAGGGGAAAGGGAAGGGAAACTTTCCACATGGGCAAAACCACAGGATTGTTTAGTCTGTAGCACCTTATCTGCATGGCCATCTCAGTCAAGACACGAGTTGCCTTTGACCTAGATACAAGATTACTTCAAGTGAACACTATCCAACCAGTTCTACCCTTCTTTACCCCTGTTTTGTAGATGTGTTGTCATTAAATTGAGAATGTAGGCACCAGGGACTGTCCGGCAAGAACTCTCTGATTAACATCTGATAAAGGGAGGCGTTATTCCCTGAGAACAGCAGGGAAAAGATTACCTTCAGGTTTGCTGCAAAACAAATGAGGCCTGTGCTGGGCTTTGGGGCAGAAGGGCATATCACCAGCACCACATCACACCAGCATTTCGCTGCCTGACCAGCATTGGCATTTCACGTCTCAGTAGGCAAAAGCCAACAGCATCCTCCCAGCCCTCCCACGTGGATGCACAACTGTTTGTAAAAGAAGGCATCTTACCAAGCCCAACACAATGCTTACCACATCCACAAGCTGTGATATCTTTAATCCAAAAAGGACTTTGATGGTGTCGTTGGAGCTCTCCACAGGGCGGACCCATTTCTGATAGCCTTGAAATAAGTGCTTGAGGAGCGCGTCCTCATTCTCGGCGACTGAACTGAAGGCAGCTACATCTGGAAGGGAGCAACAGGGAGTGGAGGCATGCTGGAAAGCAGATACGGAGAACAGTGCAAGCTGAAGAAGTGAGGCAGAGCAGTGATGTGAGACAAATTTGCCTCTGGGCAGCTCTTGTCTTGTACAGTACAATCTGTAGGAATTCAGATGCACAGACTCTCGGCTGAGCTGGGGTGAGAGGAGGGGAAGGCAAGGCAGCCCAAGCCCAACCTAAAAATAAAATCATCAGAGCAGTGATGACTTTGTACGAGTGTTATCTGTGTATCGGGTCCTTTTCTGTGAAAAGGACCCAATACACCAGATGCGAAGAGTATGAAAAGATACTTCTCATATCACCAGATATGAAAACTACCTGCCCGGTCTGTCTTGATTATTTTCCTTTAGAAGTTCCACTAGAGCAGTCAAACTCTCCATCCTTTCCTAAATGCCAGCCCCACACTTCACAATGCTGAGGTCCTGACATGATCTCTACCACTTCTCTTCTGCACACACACAGAAGGAAGTACAAGAAGGATTTCACCTCTCCTCAAAAGCACCATGAAGGGAAAAGGAGCTCATGCTGATCAGCACTGTGCCTACAGCTGGTGTTGTAGTGCCAGCAGTCAAAGGGGACCTCACTGGGTGCTGCCCAAGGCCCACCTTGTCTCCTCACCACCCATGCCCTGCCAGCCGCAGCACACAGGACACAAGTTCCTGAATCGCTAGCCATTAGGCACAGGGTTATGGCCAAGGGATGGTGTAAGGACTAGGCAACGGGAGAGCCCTGGCAGGGGGCACAGCTGAGGGGCTTATACTCGAGTGCAGCAACATCACAGGTAAGGCAAACCCCTCAGCATGGTCCCTGTGCCATGGTATTGATGTAAAGGCATCTGAGCCCAGCAGTCCCTCCACAGAGAAAAAGCCTGCTGCCATGCCAGAGCTTCCCATGGGGCAGAATTGTTCTCTCAGTGTAGCAGAAGGGCCAAGCAGCACTGCCATCCCCCACTTCCATTAAACAGGCAAATGCCCATTCCTCTTTGAGAAGCTGTAAACTCTGAAGCCTAATGATTACCACTCATAGGATAACGACTACTTTACTCTCAGATGTTCTAGGGCAGGCTGTTCTTGCCCTCTGTGGTTGGACAAGCAGTTGTGGTGGGGTTACCAAGCCCTAGGGAGGCGGGTGCCAGCTGATCAGACAGAGCTTTCACACTCCTTTCCCCCTGCTCTGCACCACAGCCAGGGATGGGCTCATGCAGCTGTCAGGACAGTTTACAGCAGCCTCTACATCCACTCTGTACCTTGCCACTTTGTCACAAGCCTTTGAGGTATGCTATTACCATCTCGAAAACTACAAATGCCCCTTTTGCTTGCTCCAGGGTTTGTTCTCACCTCAGGGCTAACCTTAGCTCCACCACAGCAAACTGGGACAGAGTCTGGCTCTGTCCTAGGAAAACGGATTGCCTGCCCAAACATGCTAGACGGGCATTGTATCCACAACCAAAGGAAGAGAAAGAACATATTCCTCCCTCCTCACTACCCACAACCTCAGTGGTCCAATCACCTGACACATGCAGCTTTCTGCAGAGATCCTAGATCCCAGCCCTTTTGCTTTCCCTTTTGGAGATTCACAGGGGCGCATAGTTATTAAACACAGGAAATTTAACAGGGAAGACCTTGAATATAAAAAAGCACAACCCTAAAACATGCAGGAACAAAACCAGCTTTGTCTTCATGCTGGAATACATTGCTCTGGGTGTATCTGAGTATAAGTCCCTGCACACTCATACGCAACCACACTCACACGCAACCACACACGGCACGAGCATGCTGTCCGTGGCTGCGTATGAACCCACTCATAGGAAAACAGTGCTGTTTCACAGCCAATACTTCACGTGAAATCTAAGGGCCCTAATACTCCAATAAAGTATAGCAGAGGGGTGGTAAAGCTGGATTTGGAGCTGGAGGTATTGATTCTCAGCTGCCAGGGAAGCCACAGGAGAGAGTGAAAAGAGTTGGGAAGTCTCATGAAGAAGCTAGAAGGAACAGGATTGATGCCCTTATAAGACTGCCTCAGTACTTGTAGAAGGCTAATTTAAAAGCAGAAGATTTTAATGAGAAGGAAGACATCTCAAGAGGAAAAACCACCCTAATAGCTCCTCTTGGTCAAGCCCCATCTGATGATTAAATTAGATAAAGCCACGGACAAAACACTGATAAGATGAGCACTGGCTTACACAAAAACGAAGAGCAGTCACAGGACGGACTCATCTCTGAATTTACTATATGATGCACAGCAAAGGCAAAAGCTGGGAGCTCCCTGGCATGTTACCGTGCGCATTGAGTAACTGAGCCCTGTTTGTCATCTCCCCTCTCCCCCAGGTTCCTGTTTGTCTGTCTGGTCTGTGCCAGGAGAAGTTCCCCACAGGCACAGGAGCACGACTGCTAGGGCACGGAGTCTGCCAAACAAACATACAAAACACCCTCAAAAGCACAGACAGGACACTTAGCCTCTCGCCAGCTCTTATGAGGCATTTTGGTTTTCCTCCTGGTAAAGGAGATTGCTCTGTGTAACTCCCTTTAGCAGTGCTAGCTAAGCTTAGGATTCATTTATTAACTTCTATCCAGCAGCCACTTCCCAGCCCTCGTTGTCAGACTGGCTGTGGCTGCAATACAAAGGCAGCAGCTGATAGAGCCCTCTTTTGCTAGTCAGTGTTCAGAAGCTGACCAACAGAAGCGAGCATTTGCCTTGTTCCAGCAAGTAGCAGCTAACTGGACAGTAATAAACCAAAAACCCTTGAACATCTGCAGCTCAGCTTGGAAGAAGAAATCACACTTACCTGAGTGGGTCAGACACAGCACAAAGAGCGCTAAGCAAAGCATGGGCACCACAGTGGTTTTTCCTTTAAATCCGATCTTTTCTTTTCATAAGCAAATCCGGCTCATCCTAGTGGGGGACTAGAATAATCTGGCTAGAAATCAAGGCAGACAATTGAGTCTGCAAGGCAAGACAGCACCTTTCAGAGCCTTCTCTTGCCTCATTATGGCGCTCTGTAAATCACACTTCATTGATTTTCACTCAGCTGTCACATCCCCTAAGCCTAAAACAAGGCTCTGGGTCCTAAACTCTGATTTGTTTGTGGCAGTATTTGGGTTACTACAGGCACTGCAGGCTAGGAGTAGAAGTGAGGCAAGGTTTTTATTTTATTATGCAGCCAGTTACAGCTGGAGAAAAAGAGAGGCTGCAGATCAGACCCAAAGATAGATCATATGCCTGAAAGATTGTCTGTTTGTTCCAGTTGTATTGCTTGGTCTAATAGCCTCCCTACAGACCTAACTGAACTTTTCATTTTTCATACTGCACTTGCGAATTTATAGCTATAAAACAGGGGTAAACCCAACCAAGTTATAGGTGGGAAAACAGGGCTGATTTCTAAATGTGTATCTCATTACTCATACACAAAACACTAAGGACAACAGCAGAGAAATGATTGCACAGTACTACCTATTGGCACAACTTAACAGACTATATTGTCCTGGGACCTTGTGTTTAGCAATGAGAGCAATGAGGCCTTCAGCTATTTAGCAAGTTCCTCTATAGGTGCCACTCCTGCCAGTGACACATCAGACAGGGCTCCTTTCAGAAACCACCAGAAATCTGATATCAAAAAGTATGTGGGTTCCTCTTTCCCTGTCCCCTTGCCACTCCTTTACCAAGGGATCTCAGGATCTTCCCCGTTTTCTTCCCAAATGGAAGTCACTTTGACATCTCTCTCTGAAGAGGAGATTTTCCCCCCAGCTTTTGAAGTTCAAGAAAGAGTGATGCAAAATTCTTCTAGTCTGTACCCAGAACCTGAAACACTTTCTGCTTTGATTTATTCTTTCTCGTTATCTAATTGCTTGCTGACTTCTAGACGGAAAGCTGCTGTTTTCAGCAACAGCTGGGCCCATTCCATGCAGTGGCCCAGATTTCAGAACAGTCATGAGCTGTGTAATTCAGATTTGCCTTACCTAAGTTCCTCACAGAAGACTAATAACTGGGCAGCTGCAACCTTATCAGATAATTCATCTTCCTGTAATGAAAACGATGTTGTTTCTGTGTGGTTCAAAGTCACACTGCTGCTACCAGTGACCTTCTTGTAGCATCCTCTCACCTTATTTGTGTTGCAGTGGACTTGCAGCCTGCTTCCTCCAAAGCTCTCAGGCAGGCTACCAGGTGCAGCTCACTGGGTTTGCCTATTCTGCCTCTGTACTACACGTAGGGAATCTGCAAGAGTTCTCCCTAGCTCCTCATCTCTGCAGGGCTGGAAGAGCAGCTGCTCTTCTCTGCATATTTCCTCATCCCAGCTGCAGAAAGCAACTCAAAACCAACACTGCTATCGACAGACTGTCCTGAATGAAGTGTCTTCTTATCACCAGCTGCTTTCAACTACCAGACTGCTCAGTTTACACATTTGATACGTCTGTAAGACGTAAGCACACAACCTGTCAAGGTTTGGGATAACTTAATTATCCATTTGACGCAAATTCTTCTGAACAAAGCTACCTTTAAATATGCTCTGTGCAGGTTACCCTACGTATTCCAGCATGTTTTGAGTCCTATACAGGGCTCAGCACTCTCAGACATCACCCATCATCTTTGCTGAATCACAGCTTCATGACTGTGTGCAAGCCCCAGCCTGTGCCCATCGACACCTCTGGGATCATTGCCTGTGATCGCATCCAGGCATTGCTCTGTTAAACAATCTTGTATCTCAGATGGGAGAGAAACCTGTTTCCATGAAGATTTAACCTGCTGCCTTGAGGTGCTAGTAGCCTACAGGAGCAAGCTTTTTGCTACTACATGGTAGTTGCCTGGAAGGAAATACGATGTATTCTTACTTTACCATTGCCTCCACTCTCAGCCCAGATTATGATGGAAGGTAAGAACTTACCGCATGCCTGGTCTTTGGCTTCCAGAGTTATCTGTCAACCAGAGGAGGGTACTGGAGAACAAAACTCTGTTTGCTAATGATGCTTTCTGTTTACAAGCCTTTATTCAGCCATGCTCCTCAACATTTTGGGAAGGCAGGTACACATGAATACTCCATTTTACCAGCCAGACCGTGGATCCCCGGTAGCATCCACTCTGAGACAGCAAATGAATTCCTGGGTAAAACTTGAATCTTCTCTGTTGAGAACCTTCCTTTGATTTTCCATGCGTTTTGTGTGTTTGTAACTGACGTGAGGGTGCAATTCTAGGCTGAAAAGAGCCAAAAGCTGCTTGAGCACAAGCACTGCTGGAACCCTCTGAGCAGCTCAAACTCCTGGGGGGAAAATACAAACAAGCAAACAAAAAGGAGAAACCCACCTATAAGCACAAATCCAAAAGTTTCAGCCAATATAGTTAATACAACTGAAAACCTGAGTTTATGATGGAGAGTGCCAAGCCATGTTACTCAAAGGCATCATGCAGCTGACTGTGGAAAATACATTTTCCAGGAAGAGGTGGCAGTGCTCCTGGCAACCAGAGTATGGGAAACCCAGACTGAGGGGAGATGGACATTGGCAGGAGGGATGCATAAGGGAAATGCCATGAACCAGAACCCATTTCCAGAATGAAGAGCCTGAGAGGGGTTTGCAGCTGCAGGGGGAGAAAAGAGAGGCTGCAGAGGGGAGGCTGCTGCAGCAGCTATGGGGCAGGAGGCTCCTTTCAGGTGGATGTGCATCTCCCTCCCCACCCCGCCTCCCTGGTCCCTGGGGTGGGTATGGCAAGAGCCACTGGAGGCAAACCTTGGGTACCAGTGCTTGGGATGGAGCCAGGCTCCCCAGAGATCCCAGGAAAGGGATGAGCCACCTCTGTACCACGTCACATGACACAGGGAGCCAGCAGGCAAACACCAGCCCCGCAGGGGTAAGGGACAGCTTCTGGAGCAGGAGCGGTGTGGGAAAGGGCAGCACTCCTGGAGCCTCAGCCTTGCCCTGGTACTTCCCCACCGATCCTCTCTGCTCTCAGTCCTCGCTGGCAGCAGACACCTGTCCCATCAGCAGCTTCCAAAACCATGCATCTTCCCCAGGCTAGGGATGTTCCTAGCCCAGCTCGGCAACTTCTGCAGCACCAGACACTTCCACGGGCCAGAGGGCACAGCGCTCGTGGCCGGCTGCCCACCGGCCCATACACCCTGAAGCCTCCCCGCGCTCCTCCAGCTCCCTGTCCCCACCAGGCACCTTCCTGCTGTCACCTCTCTTGGCTTGCTCCACCAAGCACAACTCAATTCTGCCTCTCCCTCTCTGCTGTTTGCTCTCCATCCCCTCCTCCTCTTCTCCACGCACCCTTCTCTCACAGGCAGTTGCACCGCGTCCCACTGTCCTTCCTCTCCCCCGCGGTGCCCCAGCACAGCCACCACTGTCTTCCTCCTCATTTTTGACCCCTCACGCAAAGAGAAGGCCCTTTCAGCTTCCCGTTGCCCTTCTCCTTCCCCGCCCTCCCGGCGGACGTTTCCCGGCCTCGCATCCCGCGCTGTTCCAGCTCCCCCGCCTGGCAGGACCCGGGCAGTGCAGGAGTGCCCCGGGCCCGGCTGCTATATGGTCTGCGGATATAAAGGACCTTTAGGACCGGTTTGGGCTGCCATACTCACGGCATGCTGCGTGCGCTTTACCTGGGACCCCTGCGGGAGGCTGCTAGAACGGAATTCACTTTCCAGCTGCACCCAGACAGTTGTCCCAGCGGTGATCAGGCTCTGCAAGTAGGGGGCAAGGTTTTGTGGAACAAGAGCCGCTCCAGTCCTGGGTTTCTTGGCATCTTCCTACCATCATGGACTCTTGCCTGTCCTTTCCATTCCCACCACATTTACATGAATGCGGACTTGAGACAGCTTTGAGTCCCCATGCTTTCTGACCGTGTACAGTCCATGCAACTGCCCGCTGCCCACTGCCCTGTAAAAGCCTTCCACTGCTCCAGTGGGACTGAAGACATGCAGGAAGACAGGCATTCTGGAGGTGCTCAGGCCCTTCGCTACTGTATGCACAATAATCTTTCTCAGAGATGGTGCATTGCCCTCTGCATCAGAGTTTTTGTTTTCCTTTCTCAGTTCTAACTTCACAGTGAGGACTTGTCCAGGATGCAACACTGTGTCTTGGGGCTCTGTGGTCCACTCCTGCATTTTAGTGACACTAGCTAACTCTGAAATTTGGTAATTCTTGCAACTGTTTAGTGTGAGCTGATAACTGTAAATGAAGATCTGGCTCAGCTCTGCTATTTTCTCAGCTTGTCTTTCCATTTTATCAAGCTGGTATCTGCTTTGGTAAGCTCTCCTCGCAGCCCAAATTTTATCTGCAGCATCATGAACTTGCTGTTGAGATGACAATGCTTGAAAGACTTCAGGGGTAAGCAAACTGTTAGCAAGGGTCAAGACTTTACAGGGCATGAGAGAAAACTTTGCTTTGAAGATAATGGCCCCAGGAGTGACAGAAGTGCCTGGTTCATGTCTATCTCTGCATTGACCTCTCTGCCTCTCATTTTCAGTGGTGACGCCTTGTGCTTGAGAGCCCTTAACCCAACACACAGAGCGCTCCATGACAAGTGGGAGAACTGTTGTCCTTTTTTCTGTTTTCTCCTTTACTAGAAGCTTACTGTATGCAAGGCAATCATAAAACCCAAAGGGCATTTCCTGCCGTGTCCTGTAGTTTCGGTAAGCTGCCTGAATCCGGGCAGCAGCTTTGTTCATTTTGTCCACTTCTCTTTGGGTGCAATATCCCCTCCAGGCAGCCTTAATGATGGTAGCTGACAAAGTTTCTTTTTGGAGCTGCTCCATCTGGCATGGGAGGGCAGGAGATGCCATTGGAGATACCATAGCAAAATCCAGTGCTTTGTCAGAAGCTGGATCAGATTCTGACCTGAGGTTCCTGCCTGCATTTGAAGGCATTTGCTCTTTGTTGTATTTTCCTGAGCTAGCAGAGGTGGTTGCTTTGCGGGTCCACATCATCCACCATAAGGAGGTTTCTTTTTAGCTTTAGAAAGATATCATGACACAGATAATAATTCTCTAGGGTCCAAAAGATGACAATGTAATATATTTGCCAGGAATGGTTGGAGGTCCATATTCTTTTGTCTCTTTTTTCAATACTGGATGTTGTTCTCGTGCTTATGGCTTTGTTCATGATGTTTCAATAAAAAGAAAGGCAGTTGTTGTTGCCCATTTTCTTCTGCTGCTCTACGCCTCTTGCTCCTGCTTGGATTACAGAAAAGCAGTTATCTCTGCAGTTAACTAGTTCTCCATCATGTGCATTTTCAACATGCGTATTAAGACTCACATTTCTGTGGGAAAAGATTGTATATTATATACTCAAATCTCCAAGTACACAATAGCCTTAGCAGGTTGTGCTTCATGAACACAGCCCTCGTACTTGACTTTCTGTACATCATGAGCTATTCTACTGGTTTTGGGGGGGTGTTTTTGAAAGTTACTCTTTTAACAGAAAATGCAGCAACAGTACCAATGATCTCAGCCACATTCAGCCCCACAAAACTCATGGGCTGAGAAAGATAGCTCCTCAGCACAGGCCACTGAGCCACAGGACAGACACCTGCACCTTCATCTTTAGCTTTCAGAAATAAATTGGAAAAGGTCAGGATTAAATAACAATAATAATTAAAACAAATATCAAAGAATTATTAATCCCTCCTCGGGTGCTGAAGCATTCTCTGGTTGATTCAGACTTATTCTGACCTCTTCCCTCCACCTTGAGAGCTCTTGAGGCAGCATGCCTCATCACCCCTTATGTGCCTCCTTCTGAAAAACAGAGCCAGGAAGGTTAAAAAGCTCCCTAGTTGGCTGACAGATGACGTGAGTGCAGTATGGTCACCTTATTCAGGCACTGCTTTGCCCAGGCACTGAGATTTTACATGCCTGAATTTTTAGGGGCCCACCAAATGAGAAGATGCTCAAGTCTTGCAAAGGGAAAGAGAGCCAGCTCCACTTAGAAATATTTCAGCTCCAAACGGTGGCCAGGTTTGCTGAAGTTAGGAGCCACTGGCAATGCCAAGCATCTTCAGCCACCCAGGGTCCAAGCTGTTTAGTCCTCCTGTGAGCAAGACTCTTGATGTTTGAGGTACACCCATCTTTTGCATAATACCATGCCCATGAAGAAGCAGGTCTGGGGCCCTGGGTTGGACCCAGCCTGCACTCATACTTTGGAGGGTGTGGCACGCCAAGAGCAAAATTCCCCCATTCAGCTACATTTCAGCCAATAATTTTACAAAGTGGGACTTTTAACACAGCAGTCAGGACACCCACTTGAATGGGCAGCTCCTATGAAATGCATGCACATGACTTTGGATCATCCCTGGCTAAAGCACAGAAAATGCTCTGGCAGCAGACAGTCAGCAAACCAGACCCCATCTCTGTAGCAGAAATCACCCTAACCAGCATTGTAAAGCCAATTTGTCTACAGGGAAACAGTTTTGAGGGAGTATGAAAGAGGTTCTTCGTTTAGCACCTCCAGTAACTCACTTCTGTCCTTTCAATCACGTCAGCCCACTGCTGTTCTGATGACTAACTTCTGATGGCTTGAGCTGGAATGTGAGCCTTCTAGCCAGAGATGCCTGCTTGCCATGCTAAGTCTATATTGTTTGAGTTAATGTCAAATAATTTATAAATAACAGTATTTATTCCTTCTAGAGGTTTCTTAAGATTAGATAGAAATGTTCACAGGTAGGAAGCAAAGAGACAGAATGTGTAGGACCGTCATTTTGAACATCTGTGACATATTCAGACTTCCATTTTCACTGGCTTATGAACAGATAGTACTCTTAAATGTAGACCTAGAAGTCAGGTTTCACGTAAAATGACTTCTGGAACTCCTATGCATAATAACTTAGTACATGAAAACATTACAGTCCTCTTGAATGTCTACATATGTGGTTAAATTTAGTGTGGTCCACTTCCAGGTATTTGATTGTTAAAGATTTTCACAGTTGTGCTCATGACTGTGAAATACAGAATATGTACAACCAAAATCCAATCATATTTCTGAGTGGCACAAATGAAATGATGGGTATTAGGTGGCTTGTTTGTTTGGGTTTTTTTTTTTTTTAGCGTTTTTCAGTGTTCATACAAAATGTCTCAGGATAATAATATAGAAGAAATAAGGGACTTGGACCTGCATGCAGAATAGCCTATACATATATAACAGGACAGCTTTGAGTAATACCAATTAGCTTGGGACTACGGAAACGCTGTTAAAACATCAGTGTAAACAAAGCACAGTGTATCAGATGCCTTCACAGTTTCTGAGTGAAGACAGAGTATGATTTTTATGTAACTTGCAATTTTGGGGCAACATATAATCATAACACAAGGGATGTGAAGAAGTGCTGCAATTATTTGGTGGCATATGTAACCTAATTATATGGTAGCATATGTAACCAACAGCTATATCTTGAAACTGTGTAAGTTCATTGAATAAAGTTTTTAACAGCAAACTAGAAAGGCTTTGAGACCCATAAAGCTACCTCTACTGGATGACATCTTCAAAGTCTGCCATTTGTCTTGCTTCTGACAAGCCAGAGAAGCTGAATACAAAACCCAAGTGTTCACAACTTAACCTCACAAGAAATGCAATTTGTGTTACTTACAAAAACATGTAAAAACTAGCTTTGCTTTTCCTACCGTGCCAGAATATCCTATTTCCTTTAACTGCTTTAATGGCCTGTCTGTGCCTACTCAGACGAGTTAACCTAGTTAAATCATAGAATCATAGAATGGTTTGGGTTGGAAAAGACCTTAAAGCTCATCCAGTTCCAAATCCCTGTCATGGGCCGAAACACCTTCCACTGGACCAGGTTGCTCCAAGCCCAGTCCAAACTGGCCTTGAACACTTCCAGGAATGGGGCAGCCACAGCTTCTCTGGGCACCCTGTGCCAGTGCCTCACCACCCCCTCAGAATGAAGAATTTCTTTTAATATCTAATCTAAGTCTACCCTATTTCAGTTTAAAGCTAAAAAGGGGGAAGAGTGGCTGGAGCCAACTTGCCACACCTCTTGTAGAGCTTGTAGAATAAACACCACCCCCTCTAAAATTTATAAAGGCCTGAAAAGACCTTTTGGCTGCCTCAGAGAGAATGAAATAAACTGAGCTGTTGTCACCCTTCCCCACATAATCACCTTGACCTCACTGGGGCAGCACCTCATGTTCATTTCCAATACTGCGTACCTGCCTCAAATGACATGCAACTGTTGCAACAAGTCCAAAGGAGAGCCAAGAGGATGATCAGGGGACCGGAGCACCTCCCGTATGAAGATAGGATGAGAAGGTTGGGGCTGTTCAGCCTGGAGAAGAGAAGGCTGAGTGGAGACCTCATAGCAGCCTTCCAGTATCTGAAG
>JAOEHY010035655.1:0-15721 GCA_025447955.1 Psilopsiagon aurifrons
CATCCACAAAGCTGTCCCTCTGGAAATGGGTTAATTCTCTCAGATTTTTCTGGGCTTAGAAAAGGCTCATTTGTCTCTGCAGTTTGTAAGGCGCTGACTCCACATTTACAGCTATGGATACCTGGCATGTATTGGTGGCGATACCCTCTGCCAGGTGCCTCAAACACACACTGGTCCCCAGGATTGTCTCTGATCCCCTCCCTGCCCTGCTGCAGCGCTCTCTTGGAGCCTCTCAAACACTCTCCACAGCTTCCCTCCCATGAGTGCCAGCTCTGAAGCTGTGCTGTACACAGCACCAGCAAAGCATCTCTTAATGCCCAGGGCACATCATGCTTCGCATAATAGCTGTGTGGGCAAAGCCTCCCCGGGGCACGCACGCTGTGCTGATCCCATTAGCCAGCGTAGGTGGCATCTGCTGTGTCTCTTGGAGAATTCCCATCTGGCAGGGGTGTGCGGGGTTGCTTGGCCTCCCTCCTCCCACCAAGGGCCAGCCTGGAATGTGGCTCTCTGATCACTCACTGCTTCTCTGGAAGGGGGATTTCAATGGCCAGCTTCCCTTGGGAGCTGCTTCTCCTCTTTGTCCTTCTCTGTGGCAACTTCTGGCTTTAGGCCAGAGCTAACAGCACTTGAAAACTCTTCTGTTTGGCTCACCTGGGGATTTGCAGGCTTCAGATCTGCAGTGCTGGGAGCCAGAGCCTGGAATGATTTGGGGGCTGCAGTATTGTTAAAACTGAGCTGGTGTAAGTTTACCTTCTCTCTCCTCTCCCAAGCCTCTGGATTTGCTCTGGATGCCCTTTGGGATGGGATTGCATCCAAGGCTGGCCCCAGTTGTTTCACCTGGTGGGGAGATTCTCTGGGCTCACAGAGCCTCTATTTCCTCACCAACCTTTGCTAAGTAAGCGGTTGCCCAACTGGTCTCAACAGGAGCACAAACCTAAAGCTTCAGCCCCATTTTTAGTGGCTTCCTCTTAATACGTACCCTTATTGTATGTAATTGCTGTAATAACCCACTAATGCTCCCAGTGAGAGGCAGTTCTTTGCTCTTCCCTCCTTTGTGGTGGTAGGTTGGGCAACAGAAGTGTCACAGAATCGCTAATTTCCTACTTTTGAGGGCTTGAGGCAGGTGGAAAGGATGGAAGATGAAAAGAGGAACTCGTGGGACCCAGCAGGGTCTGCAGGTCGAGTGCAGGATGAGGCCAGGATAGCTGGCAGCCAAGCTTTGCACATTCCTTGGATACCTGTGAAACAGGTAACACCCTCACAGGCTTGTCTGAGAGCTGGGCTTTTCTTGGCAGGCAAACAAGGCCTCTCCTTGCTCTCTATGACCCTCTGGGGAGCTCTTGGACCAATTCACATTTAATTGAAGGGACTGAAAGCTTTTGTCCCTTTGGGGGGTGGTGAGTGCCTGGAGCTGATGGACGGTGCTTCCGCAGGGCACAGCAGGGGCTGGCACAGGGGTTATGGTGTCAGCCCTCTCCTTCCCTGGTCCCTCTAGAGCCATAAGTACTTCATTACCAGTTGGAATCGGGTTTCTCCAGCATTTGGCAAGGCTGTGGCAACCGGGAGAGTGGCACTTAATTAAGCAGCCTGTTGGTCTTTGCTTTTCCTGGCTGGGAGCTTGCTCTCCTCACAGGGATGTTAAAATCCTATGGGAAGAAGGGAGGGAGGAAGGTTCACAGCCAGCAAAGAAGCTAAAGAAGGGCTCAGGCTGGCCACCCAGCTGGTGCGAGTGTATTAAACACTCCCATCACGTCATCTCAGTGCTAGCAGTGGCCTAATCTTAACAGCTTCATCAGCAAGGGGGATCAGAGCTCCCACCGGAGCATGGGAAGAGATTGTGGCTGATTATCTGCTGGAGCACTTGGGGCTGAATTGCTCCTGCTGATGCTGTGTCTGTTCCTGCCTCCTTGGGGTGGAATAGTTTTCCTTTCTGGAGTTGGTGTGGGGGAAAAGCTGGAAGAAGAGGAAAAGTCACTTGAGGTTTCCCGTTGTCAGACCTAGGTCTGAGCACCAGAAATATGGCAAAAGGCTCCAAGGAGGACAGTTAAATGGATTTTTCTCACTTGTGATCATGACCTTGTGCTTAAAGCTTTAGTGTAGTTAGGATGAGTGGCTGGGTCTCCGCATGGATGTGCTGCAAATTCAACATCACAGCATCGTGATGAAGCACAGTTCAGGTTCTGGAGGGTGGAAGCGAGAAAGTGACTCTGCTGCAAAGGGGCTACGCAGGGAGCAGAGGAAAACATGACTCACTGCCACTATGGGAATTGTCCCCAGTGATCCTGCTGTGATGGAGTGCCCCAGTGGGTGGAGGGGAGGAAAGGGTGTGATGGAAGAGCCTTTACTTCTTTTTTCTCTTCAAGAAGGTCATTTGAGTCAGAGCTGACAAAAATCAGGAGGTCGAAGGAAACATGAATGCCTGGAATCCTGCCAGGGCCTGACATCCTTCTTGCATGAAGGTGAACCCAGGCCAGCCCTTCCCAGAGATGTTTATGGATAGTTGGTGCTTCATGATAAACTCTGTGAAGAGGAATGCTTGCAGTCATGCAAGAGCAGGAGCTTCATGCCAGTGCTTGCTCGAGGTTAATGACTGCAGTGTGAAGGTGGCTGGCGAGCATCCCCATCTCCCCCATCCCAGAGCCTGCTGGCCCCTGTGACGCTGGAGAGCGGCAGGAATTCAGACTGAAGCTTTGCAGGGAGTTTTGATTTACATCCCAAAGGTATTTAACTTGTCAGTGCTGCGCAGAGGGCACACAGCCTCCCCTACACACCAGCAAGAAACACCTTCATCCATTCACCTCTGCCGCTGAGGAGAGAAGAGAAACCTCCTCCTTTGGGGAGCTTCAGGCTGCTGCTGCTTTAAATGCAGCTCCCTTTTGGGTTGGAAAGCAAGGAAAGGATCAGGGTTGTGCAGCCAATCTGAAGGTGTGTTCCATAGTCACTGCAAGACGTGCCTAGGAAAAGGGGTAGATCACTAACTTCCTGGCTGCCTTGAGAAGTACGTTTCGGGTTTTCCAGCCATTACAATGGGATCTGCCAAAGTTACCAGTCTCCTGCCTCCATTGAACTGGTTAACTCCTGCTTGCCAGGCTCTTCTGGCTCCAAAGCCAAGGTCTTCATTAGCACAATACATAGTAGATGCTTCAGCCCTTGGCCAACAGGCTGCTATTCTTTCAGTGTGAAATGTCTCTCAGAGGGAGGTGGGTGTTTTTCCTGCGCTGGATTTCCAGAGCATAAACCTACTTCCTCTCCTTCTTGCACTGCAAATATGACCCCTTGGGATTGGCTTTGCACAGCCATTGGATGTGGGGGCACTTACAGGTTCTGTGAATGTGGCTGAGTGCCTGACTTGCATGAACAAGTCAATCCTCTGTGTGTGAACTGATTTCTTGTGGTGGATGTTAAATTTCTCCTCAGTCTTGGTAGATGTGGGCTGGGTTCTGTAGGTGAAAAGCTACCTGGCCTAATGCTAAAGGAGCACCACTGAACCACAGCATAGCACCTTATGTGTCGTGTGCTCTGAAATCATCTTTCACCTCGATTTCAAGCCTCCCAATTATTTCCATGTAATTGAAATAGTACTGGAAGCTGCTGGTGGAGATCTTCAGGAGCCCTCTTTGAAAGGCAGCTGGAAGGAAGGAAAGCCTCACAAAGCAATGGGCTGAGGTTTACCCCCTGTCCCCAGCAAAACCCTTCAGCACACAGATAAATCTGCTGTTTATTCCCTGGCTTAACTGGTCCGAAAACCCTTCTGGTTGAGTAAACCCATGAAATCCCATGGGAAAGCTCATGGTGGTTATTGAATGGAGCTGTTGTCCTGGAGGCTGCTTTTCCTACACTTAATGTGAGATGGGGTGATGGATCCAGGAAGAGTTTTCAGCTGAAAACTAGAACCATTTCCCTCTTTCACCTTCTTCTTTTTGCCCCTTAATGTTTCAGTTGCTGTGAGAGCTCATTGCCTCTGGGTGATGTATCTGCTGCCTACATGTCCCTCTGAGGCATCCTTGTTTGTTCTTGCTGTACACAGGGGGAAACTTGAAATGGATCTCTTCCGTTCCTTCCCCTTGGTAGGGATGTCTTCTGTGTTTTCCCCAGCACCCATCACTGGATAATGCCCAACTTCCATTTCTCCCAGGGCTGCAGGCTGCCTGATCTGCCCGGTATGTGTTTTTCATGGGGCACTGCAGGACTGAGTGAAGGTTTAAGGCTTTGTGCAGGTAGTTCTAACTGTTCTTGATTGCTCTTGCTGGAAGGACTACTTGGTCTTCACTGTGCTGGGGCACCACTGTGGGAAAGGGGTAGGAGGGGCTCAGTGACATTTACTGTGCACTTCTGCACCTTCAGTAAAGGGCGGGAGCGTAAAATCTCCAACAAAGGCATTCTTTCTCCAAATTGCTCTCTGGCTCTCGGAGCAAAAGCAGCATTAAGAGTCAAACGTCTTAAGCAGGTTGAGCAGAACTCCTTGGGTTCACCAGCTGAGCCTTCAGCCTCCTGTGTGGAGTCCTCTGCAATGCCATGAACCCTTCCAAAAGCAGATCCAGATCTCTCTTTGTCCATCTGCAGGCTTCAGAATGCTGGTTCCTCCATTTGAAGTGCCCCTCAAACTCTGGAGCCTCTTCAGTGCTGCTGTGTTTTAACATGGCCATCAAGTGGAAGTGAGGTGCATATCTGTAGTGCTTCAGTGGAAAAGGCAGGCAAGGTGCAACCGGGAGAGAGTGCACATCACTGGGAGCTGGTGCTGAGCCTGGTGTATGGATCTTCTCTCCCAGTAAATTTTCCCCTTTATTGTTTGAAGTAATTTAGCTTGTGAAGGCTCTTCTGTTTCCTTCATAGTTTCATCTTTGAAGGAAAGCAGCTTTGTGCTTCTATTTCTTGTGCTGATAATGGAGATTTTCACCTTTGCTTGCCCCTTCTCGGCCTTTCCATGCTTTCTATCAGCTCCCACCAGATTCCAGCTCCAAGGGCTGCGCAGGAGCCGCTCAGGTGAATGGAAAGGGAGTGCCTGGCTGTTAATCAATGGGGATGTGTCTCCTCTGACAGCAAGAGCAGAGCAAGTCGGATGCCAGGTTCACTTCTGGATCCGAAGCAGGCAAGGCTGAGGCTTCTTTCTGCTTTGTTACTGCTGCTCGTGGTTGTTGTAAGGGATAAGATGTGTGGAACATCCCTTAAGGTAAATTGTGGGTGACACATGCATTTTAATTGTATGGTATGTTTACTGAAGTCCTGAACCGGTGCTGTTTCAAACCAGGTTTGGGTGCTGCAGTGATGCTGTTTCACTTGCAATGTGTGCTCCCCAAAGACCTGCCATGGCTCACGTCTGCCATGCTGTGGGCACAGAAGGAGGAGGCTCTGCACACATTGCTCAGCACCGTGGCACCTTTTGTGGCCTCCAAGGAGAGCGTTTCTGTCCATCTTTTGCATTGTACAAATGACCCTTGTGCTTTGACAGCTTAATCTTCCCAGAGGCTGTGCTTGCTCTGCCCAGACCTGAGCCAGCTCTGGAGAATTCAGGTATTCAAATAAGCCTCAGCCTCCCTCCCAGACAGCTCCAGGTAATGACTGATGAAAGGGTAATTGCTCTGCTTCCAAGAAGTGCGTGCAAGATTTCCACTCCCCCAGTTATTGTTTCCTATGTTTAATGTTGGCGTGATGAGAAACAAGGAGGCTGATGGTGGTGGTGAGCTCCCCCTTCCCTCCAGGCTGCCCATTCCTGCTCAGCTCCCTGGGATTCTTCAAAGATTAGGAGAAAGCCTCGGGGAGAGCAGGAGCTGGGGAGAGGTCAGGCGAGCTTCGAGCTGGGTATGGGAGGCTTTAGTGTGTAATGAATAGCTGGAAGGCAAACTTTGCCATTTCTTGCTGTTCTCTTGGAAAGTGGCTGCTTGGCCGGTGAACAAGAGTGTGAATGTGTGCACATGAAAGTGCTCCAGGGTCGGCTTTGTCCAGCTTGTCTGTGGTTGTACCAGGCAAGCTAAACCAGACCCACACTGTCTGGGTCAAGGCACTGTGTTTTTAGGCTCCAGCTGGTGTCACAGGGAGCGTTGTGTGGGGGTCAGTGAGTTCAATGGAGCAGGAGGGAATCACAGCTCTGACATGGAGCATGATGGCAGCTGAGTAAGTGGGTTATTTTCTGCTCTTTGGCCTGCCCTGTCTCCAGAATAGGATTTCTGCATCTGTCTCCATCATTTTGTGCTGGAGCTGGTGTGCTGGAGCCTGCAGTATGAAATCATTTGTAGAAGAGAAGGATTTCTTGAGTCAAGCCCCCAAGACAACTGTTGGCCATGTGCAGCCCTTCTCTTCTGTCCATCGTCTTCCTCAGCAAGTGCCAGCCCCCATCACCACTGCAGGGTGAGCTCGTGCCCTCAGCACACACTCAGGTGTGCGCTGCTGAAGTTCGGAGCCTGGAGGTGCTGCCACTCCTGCTCCTGCTGTGACCCAGGCATGCGGGGAGACCCCCTCATCCTGTGGCATTGCACAGCCCGTTCAGTTCTTGACACTTGTCCTGAGCATGGAGAAGCCCCTCAAGTGGGCTCTTCCTGCTTCCTGGGGCAGGTTTCCAGGAGCCGTTCCTGCCCTTCAGAGCCTTGGCTCAGCTATGTGCTGGCTCTGATCCACTGGGCTGGCAGGGAGGATGCTAAATACACTTCTGAACATCTGCCTAGTCAGCTTCTCTGCTCTTTCAAGCCTGTTCTAGCCCCCTGCACCTTTCTTTTGATGCTTAACCAAGCCTGGCTCTGCCCTGCTTTCATCTCTGCCTTATCCTTTTATTAGAGTCATAAATGTGGGCCTCCGGGCTGTGCCCAGCCTTGATCCTCGGCTGTTTCCTGTTTTCTGGATGCAGTGCTCTTCACATTCCAGACCTCCCCTCCTATGTGTGATGCCAGGCAGTGCAATAAATAGTACATTGCTTCCCATTTGATAGAAACTAAAAGCCCAGTAGGAAGACACAAGATGAGGCATCTGCCTGGTGTGATGGGACAGAAGAGTCTTTCTAAATGGCTTATGAGCAGACTCAAGATCAGTGGCAGCTAACTGGGGAGATGTGACCTGTTCACACAGACCTGGTAACTGAGTTTCAGCTTCTGAAGGCATGCTGAGGATATGGCTTAGAGAGACCGGAGCAGGGATTTGTCATAGTGGGACATCCAGGGAGGAGGACAAGTCCTTTGCGCTTGGATGACTGCGCAAGGTGAGGATGGTGCAGTGGTTTGAGGCTACTTTGATCACCAGACTGACAAAGGTATGAGGAATGATGATATTTTGTGCTCTGTAGAAGGACTTGCCAAACAGAGGTATAAAAAAGGCCCTTGTTGGCAGGAGGTCACTGCTAATGGAAGGTGTGTCTGGATGGTGCCAGCTCCTGTTTGTGCAGCTCAGGAAGCAAAGTGCTGGTTTTCTCTAAGCACCCCAACCTGGCTTCATGAATGCTGCTTTGGAGACTTGGAGAGCAGAAGTGGGGCTGTGGTGTGGTTTAGGGCCTCAGCATCCATTTCCTTCTCAGTCCTCTCCTGAAACAGTTCCATACATTCTGTAGGTAGACTGGATATCACCTACTTGATGTCGGAGAGGGTGAGCAGGTACCAGGGGCTGGCAATTGCTGCCATATAAGACTTGCTGGGGCTTGTCAGTCATTGCTCCTGGAGGGCAGTGTTAGGATGGCTGTTTCACTGTCTTGTCCTTCCCTCTGTTGAGTAGCAAAGCATTCATGGGAGGTGTGAGACTCCTGGATGTGGCAGAAAGCATTGTGCTTCTTGTTCCCAGCCGCACAGATCTGAGAAGCTGTGGCTGTGCCAGCAGGGTTGAATTAGCTGAGCTCCTGGTGCAGGGATACGTTTGTGTTGTGTGGTGTACATGGTTATCTGGAAGTTAGGGCAGCTTCCATTAGAGTAAGTTGCCTTTATCCTAGCAGGTATCAGTGGTGGCTTTTACTATACCTATGTGCGCTGCAACCCACATCTTTGATGGAGCAGACCTACTGGCCAAGCCTGTGTGTGTAACTCTGCCCTTGTTGATGTACTCTGCTGAGAATCATTTTGCATCTTCAGCTGGCATCCTGATGCTTCTCAGTGCTTGTTTGCATAACCCATACAGTGATAAGCAAACAGCCAAACCCTGACAGTTGCCATCATTTTTCCTTCATACATTTAGTAGCTCTTTCCCATTTCTTTGCCTGCTTTGATACAGAGCTCCCCCTCTCACACACTCAGCTGAGCTCTATTTATGGCTTCCTGTGAGTTCCCATCACTGTGGATGGGAGCATGCCCTGTGACCAAGAAACAGTTGGCATGCGTCTGTAGGCATCTCTTGGATCTAGTTAAATGCACATGATGCCAAGCCCTGATGGGAAGGGGAAAAGAATGGCTTTCTGGTATTTGCACTGAGTTGCAAACTGTAAACACAGGCTCATGACTGCACACAGAAATCTCTGTCGTTGGCTTCATCATGACTTCACTGTTGTTGTCCTGGCTGTTTGCTAAAGCTGCTCCTTAATCCTTTTCCAGGCTTTTGCAAAGTCTGCACCCACTGAAACTTCGTGAGCACGAAGATTTTGGCTGGACTCCAGGCTGGGCTTAGTTTATTCTTTACCAGCCATTGCTTTCTGCCTTGGAATAGGTCTGCTTCAAGTCTTTGTAAATGGGACTGTAAATACAAGGGGGCTCTTGGGGTATTGTGAGTAAAACCCTGTGTTCTTGTGAGCCCTCAGGTCTGAACAGCAGCAAGAGCTGCAGCACCAACCCTGTAGCGACGGATCTCTGCTGGTGTTAGCAGTGGCATTGGGAATGTTAATCCCATTGTGGCCCTGGTATGTGCTGCTGTTGGGTCAGCTAACCCGGCTATGAATGGCAGTGTCATGGTGGGGAAACCTGCTGATAACCGCTAACACAGTGCGTGGCTGTGACACAGATTTTGAGATGAATAAACCTGCTTGCACGGGTCGGGTTTGGCTTTGTTGAAATGTGCTAACAGCCGGGGCTTTAAACCCGCTGGTATCAAGGCTTGCAGGGCCCATGCAGGGAAATTGCTGAAGAGTGATGTTGCTGAAATGGTTGGAAGCTTGGGACAGTTGGGTTTGGTGCGGGGAGCTAATAACTGGTGCAAGGGAGGTTCTCTTCCTCTTGGAACTGGGTCTTTGTATGTGTGGGACATGAAGCTGCTGACTGATGGTGGTCCAGAAAGGCACCTTCCAACACCTCTTGGCCCCAGGAATAGATATGATGGAAGTAAGAAAGACCAAGGAGTTGAGGGCAGAAAGGAAATAGCATTTGGCACCTCCTAGAACTGGGTTGAGAAGCGCACAGAAACGAGGTGAGAGCTGGAGCATCCATCACCTCTTCCAAACCCAATGGTAGGATGTAGGTATATACTGCTTTTGGTGCCAGAGGGACTCCTCTGAGGTTTGTGTGAGTCAGTCAGCTCTGGCATTGGGCCATGGAAAATGAGAAGCCATTCAATGGCTTTGGTGGCAAGCTGAGACCTCTCACTTTGTGCCAGTTTTTAGCTAGTTCATCATCTTCCGTTTCCTCCCCTCCTCACCCTTCCCATCTGTGCAGGTTTGTGACAGGATATCCACTCCATTCAAGGGAATGGAGGAAGCATTTGCTCCCAGTGTGGCCAGTTGCCAAGGTTGCTTTGTTCTCCTTGTCACTGAAAGGACAGCCCAAGGAAACCCTCAGACTGAAGCTGGCACAAAGCTTGGAATGGATTTCCTGCAGCTCTGGAAGCAAAATGCATGACACAGGGATTTTGTATTGAATTATTACTACCTTTTATCCCATAAACACAAGGAAAGTGAAGACCCGGGTGGGCTGTGGACAGGCTGGGTCTGAAATCCTCTCTTTGGGAATTGTCACAGCTACGCCAGTTGTGCCTTGTCAAGGTTCAAATGAGTCTTGGGAGGGTTTTAGGTGAATTAAGAGCTGAGCTTGCAACAGGTCTGGGTTTCTAGGAGAATTCAGTTGCGTGGTTAAGAGGAGGGTCACCCCTGCACCATTCAACATGGTGCAGCTGGAGGCTCTTCTTGGTGGCACCCAGATTGCAGAAGGCCTTTTTGTAACAGATGGGATGATGTTGGCAAGAAAAGTGGTGAATTGCAGTGTCTGGGGTTTAACTCCTTGGTGTGGCCAAAGCAGTGATGTCCAGGGCTCTGGGGTGATGGGGTTATGGGGCATATAGAGAGGGTGAGACAGCCCTTCCTTGGTGAAGGGGGTAGTGCAGCAGGCTGGTGCTCTAACACCATGTTCTGCCTACTGCGCCCTGCAAGACAGAAGGTTTGACCTCTGTTTGTTAATGTAGGTTATGTGTTTTTTACCTGTGTGCATTCTGTGTTGTGGTGGGAGCATTACATTGCTGTCCCGGAGCCCCAGAATCTCTGGGGTCTTCACAGACATCTAGTTCATTGTTGTCCACAGAAGGAGCAGGAGCTGTTTCAGGTCTTATCCAGTATCTAAAACACAAGATCCTATTTGTAGCCTGTGGAAGGGCAGTTGAGTGTTTCTTTTTTCAGCCTGTGATTTAGACAAGGGCTTCCTAAATAGACTTAGCAAGGCTTTGTCAGCACTGACAAGGGTCTTACTATAGCTCTTTTATAGTATTTTAGTATTTTTCGTAGTGGCTGGTGATGGAGCAGGTCCCAGATTTGCACAGCTCCCTTTGGAGAGCCCATCTCAACAAGCTTGTGTCCCTAGCTGATGTAGCTGTGCTTGCAGAATTGTGGGTTCAACCATCCTGCAAGCTGTCTGCAGTAGAAACCAGGATTCCTGTGTCTGGCTTCTCAATTTCAGTTATAAACTGGCCCCGGAACTCCTACAAATACTTATATTGTCTTGTACAACGAACCTGGCTTGATATTTCTTGCTGTAATTTAACTCGTATCTTGTACAGCTGGGAACATTTGTTTGCTCTGGATGGTAGGAATGTCCTCTTGACAATGTGCTATGCTTTGGTAAGTATGAATAGTGGGGTTTTCCACCCCCCTCTTCCAGGTTTCTGAAGGCCAAAGTCTTGAAAGAGCTTAGAAAGGCTGCTAAAGCTGTGCTGATAAGATAGGCAGCAAATGTGCTTGAGAGCCTTACGTAGGAACAAAAATGTCCAAGCTGTTTGCCTTCCCCTTTACGGTGTGAAGAGTTAATATGTCTTATTAAGGAGCCTGGGGAATTGCGTGCTCAGAGTAAGGGCTGCACTCAAGTATTATTCCTGCCTGGGTTATGTTCTCCCTGGGGCTGGCAGCTGGAATGCTTGGTTCAGATTTGCTGGGTAGGGGGCTGGAGCTGGTTTGGGCTCTGCAGAGCCCTCATGGTTGCAGTTTCATTTCTAGCAGATTGCCATCTGCAGAGAACTGCTTCCGTGGAAGATGTGTTGGATGAACTTCATCAGACTGTGGTGCTGTGAGAAAGATGCTGCAGCCATTGCTTAAAAACTTGGTTTTAACCTGTTTAAAGCGACATACCTGCACTGTGCCCCCACCCTGGGCACATGCCATTGCACTGTGCCCTTCCTTCTTTCAGCAGTGGTCTTTCAGTGGTGTGTGCTTACACACCCAGACCTTTTATCTCTACTAAATCACAGCTTTCTTAAGCCCTTGTGTTTTCTGTAGCACTCTGCTTATCTCTGTTCCTTCCCAGGGCCGGGCAGAGGGAGCAGGGAAGCAGGAGGGGCTGAGCAAGCTGTGAATGTGTGCTTGCCCTGCAGTGATGCTGCATGGCTTGGAGCACCTGTGGGACAGATGGGTTTTCCCAAGTTCCTGGCAGCTGGGCTTTCTGCAAGGCACTCATTCTCTTGTTTAGTAGGATTTGTAGTGTGTTTGTGCAGCACAATTTGCAGTTTCTCATGTGGCTGCCCGCTTATGGAAAGGGGCTGAAAACCGGTTTGAAAGTTGCTGTCAAATGATTGCATGGTGGTGCTTCTGCTCTCTGTCCTTTTGTCCCCCTTTCCAACCATCAGAATAGGGATGTTGTGAAGTCCTGGGAAGTGCTTTTGGTGATCCCGTGCAGACTATGGGAGCAGTTTGCATGTGCACTTTCCCAGCCTTGTGCTGGGGCAGGGCTCTGCTGTCTACACCGTCAGTGGCTCCAGCCCAGCCAGGACTGAGCAGCCCCAGGCACTCCGCTATGCCTATTGGCCACATTGCCATCATCTGTAATGACCGTGTGGCTGGTGTCCTGATGAAGTTACTGTTCCTCATGAGCAGTACTGAGACTGCTTCTGTTGTTTCCTTTCCCTTTTCCTATAGTAAGTGTTCAGCAGTAGCTTCACAGCATGCAATAGCCCCTAGGCTCTGGATCATCCTTGTGTGTGTCTCCAAATGTGTACATTCTATTGCTTGCTTGTGGCTCAGCCTGCAGAGAAGACACATTGGTTTTATGGCTGCTCCTTCAAGGACATCTTCCTTGCTTGTGGACCCATTGAATCGGAGAGTGCTGAGTCTGAGCTCTGCTTCCCAATAGGTTTCTCTTCTGTATGAGGGTTTGCCAACCACAGTGAAGGGCAGCAGCTCCACAGCTCACACCACCTTTGCCTCATTCTGTAACCAGAGCTGGAGATCTGGGGCATGGCACCAAGAGTTTCATCTTCACATGCTGTTCTGGGCAAAACCGGTGCAACGTGGCTGCATCTGGATGAGGTTTGATGCCTGCTGTGGCGCGAGCAGCAGTGTGGACGTAGATATCCTCTGAATAATTGCAAATGGTTGTATAGCACAATGGGTTTTGCTTGGTTTATAAGGCATCTGACCTGTCTTTTGCTAAGGCTTTCAACAACCCAATTTACAGCCTTGGAAGGGACCACCCAGGGAATGGTTTCATGGCCAGCAGGAGGGGGAGGGAGGGAACTCTTCAAAGAGCAGAGGAGGTGAAATTACTACCACAACTCATATATTGATTTCATGAACCGTGAGGCTCGGAGGCAGATGCCAGTCTGCTTTGCTGTGATCATAGCAGAATGTGACCCCTGTCGCTCAGCTGCAGGGTATGGAGGAGATCACCTTTCCCCAGGCAGATCTGATTTCTGGAAGCTGTCGGGACGATGTTCCCTGTGCCTGGGAACAGTGCTGGGAGGCTTTGGCTGTGCTTGGGAGACACACACAGCACATCGAGTATAAACACCCACCACAGCAGCTTTGGAGACCAGTGCCGAACTGCATCGCTGTACCTACCCTGCCTGAGTGAATGGCTTTGCCTCCCCTCCTTTGAAGATGGTGACTGTCTTTGAAAACAGGAGATCAAGAATCTGGTCTCAAGCAAGTTAAAAGACACTATTTACAAATGCTTATCCTGGAGAATATTTATAAAGCTCCCACTGGGAGCAGTGGCCTCCCTTGTACTGCAGAGTACAGCTGCCCAGCAGCTTGTGAGCCAAACTGCTCAGGTTCGTGTGTCCTGCTGAGCAATGCCGCTTCTTCCCAGCAGCAGCAGCGTTTACATCGCTGTTACACATGGTGCTGCATTCAGTGCTGAATTGCCCTTGCAAGGTCCTCGCCTTAGAACTGCCAGTGTTCATCAAAGAATAGGAGTTAAATGGCTGTTCTGAAGGTGTTTTGGGGTATTCACGCCAGGTTGTTAGAAGCTTCTTGTTAATCTCATAGTAGCAGGACGTGCTGCAACAATGCTACTGCTGCTTCCAAAATCAAGCATCAGCCCCGTGTCCTTAATTCTTCCTCCACGGAGGAGCAGCGTGGATGGAGGCAGATCAGTAACGTGTACCTCCCTGTGTGCAGTCCTGAATGGAGAGCAAACCCTGGAGCCCGATGGAGATGAGCTGCCTGTGCCTGCAGTGCTGATGGTTCCAGCTTGTTCCAGCAAGGATGTGCGCTGATGGGCAGGGCATGCCGAGTTTGTAATCTCATGTGTATGCCGTATCCATAACTAGTACGTGCAGCACGTTTTCTTGCGTTGAGGGGTAGTAAATCCTCCTGGTGATGTTTTCTGGGCAGGGAGTGGGGATAAGGGCTTGGATTTCTGCAGTGGTGGGACCCATCAGTAGTTACATACCTACAACATTGGGAAGGAGGAAACCGGAGGTGTCTCCCACACTCTGGGACACTGTCTGGTGCTGGAACAGCTCTGGGGTTTGTTTTGCCCGCATCCTAACTCCTGCATCTCATGTCAAACAACAAGACCCAATGCAGTTCACTGTCCCTGCCCTGCATGCCTCAGTGTCCCTGGGGCCAGGACAGGATATCAGCATGTCCATGGTGGAGCTGCCGTGGGTCAGGTTGCTGACGGGGGGGGACACAGTTGCTGTGCCGGCAGCACAGCCGGTGGGAATAGCAGCCACCCGGATTGGGAACTGGGTCAGCAGCGTGACCTGAAACACCCTGTGGGGCTCAAGGAGCTCTGGGCTGTGCCTCTTCCTTCAGGTCTCTGCCTCACCAGCCAGAAATCCAGTGTTGGAAATGTGAGCTGGCGGATTGGTACTTCTGCTGGCTCAGTGCTGCCTCGCACAGCGCTTACAGGAGTGATGTTGTTTGCTGTTGACCTCTTTGTATGCTGAACCCTTTCCGACCAGGATACCTGGAGGTGTGTCAAAAGCATCACCCCGCAGCTAAGCGAAGCTGTTGTGTTTGAGCTGGGTTTGTCTGTCAGCAGCAAGACCTGCTTTCTGCAGCGAAGTTACCTCCGAGGCAGCCCTGTGCAGGTCAGAAAAGCAGGGCTCTATGGTGAGCAAAGCAAAGCAGCCGCAGATGTCTGAGCTGCGGGAGCCGCTGGGGCTCGGGACCAGAGTGACCGCACGTGTCCGCAGCGTGCTTCATCTTAATGTGTTGTTTATTTGATGTCCTGTTTGTTCTGGCAGAGCCCGGCTGCCTGCTGAGATAGATAAGTGAATGCTGCAAAACAGCGTGAGCTGACTCTGCTGCTCTGTGCTTGCGTTTGCCAGAAGCAGCTTTTCTCCCAGTGGTTGGTACGCAGTAGCCAGGGCTCCAGTAAGGCAGAGGCGGGGGGGAAAGGGAAGAAGGGTCTGTCCGTTCCATAAGGAGGGGAGGTGACACACTTCATTTTGGAAGTGCCTTTGGTGTTTGTGATGGGTGCAGCAAAGCCAGAGAAAGGCTTTAAGCTTTGGTTGCCCCCATAGCTCTGGGAGACCTTGTGGGATGGGCTCTGGCTTGTGCCTTCCCTCTTCCCTTGTACCTACTGCTGGCCCTGCGAGGGCTGTCCAGCGCTTTCGGCAGTCTCTGCTGTGCAGCCAGCAGTGATGCTGGTACACGGGACACAGCCTGCCCCAGAGGGACCGCCTTCTGTCCCACCACAGGGCGAGCCATCAATTTCCTGTTAGTAGTTACAATAACACAGCGCGTTCTTTAGAAACAGCCCCAAGGAGTCCTCCCTCCCAAAGAATTCCAACCTGTCATGAAATTGAGAGGAGAAACATTTTCCCAGACAAGCGTGTCCAAAGCAGAGCACTTCTGTTCTTCGGCTGCTCTGGGAAAAGCCATCCGTGCATCCGACAGCAGGGGTTGCAGGAGGTGTGAGGGCAAGAGGGGCTGTCCTGAGGAGCGGAAGGAAGGAAACAGGGGCTCATCCTGGGCCACTTGTCATTGCCTCTGCTGTGCTCATGCTGTAAAGCTGAGGCTCCTCAGCCTGGAGAGAGAAGGCTCTGACCTCAGCAGCTTCCAGTGACTGAAGGGGTTGGATGATGGAGAGGGACTCTTCAGTAGGGGCTGTAATGACAGGACAAGAGGTGATGGGTTCAAACTGAAACAGGGGCAGCTCAGGCTGGATATAAAGCAATT